>CACVCL010021783.1:0-54884 GCA_902729485.2 Mus minutoides
AAAACAGATTTGGATCCCAGTTGCTTACTGCAAATCAGCAGATCTGTGTTTAGTGAGTGTTTGTTTGTTGAGCACAATGAGTGATTCAGAGAGTTGAGTTGACTTCCTGTCAAAGAAAAATGTGTTTTAGTCAAGCGGTTGAGCTGAGGGCACAGGACAGTTTCTCACTAGTGTTTCATTTGCAAATAATCTTTGGAACATTAGGGAGAGATAATCATGACTTAATTCACATGTGAAGTGCTCCTGTGACCACCAATTCCAGAGAATCCCTTCTCTTGAATTTAAATAAGCAGTGCAATGCTGGGATTCTATAAGGTTTCTCTTGAACAAACAAACAAACAAACAAAAAATCAAGTAACAAAAGCAAAACAAAACAAATAAAATTCTAATCTCCAGGAGCTGATTATGTTAGAGGCTTGCCAGATCTCAAAGTTATAGATTTAAGTTTAAATTATTTATGGACTTTTAAGGGATCACTCTTTTGTATGGCTTAAACAAGACAAAAGATATTTAGAAAGTATTCAAAACCAAAATGACCTCATGAGCATGTTTCCTACCCTACAGACACAGATAAAAGTAAACATAACAATTAAAATGATCTTTAGAAAAAAGCAAAATGGAGTTTGCTAACCCTCCTTTCTTCTTCAGCTGACTCTTAAACTTAAGCTCCTTCCTCATGATGTAGGAAAGACAGGGTTGAAGAACAACAAGATGGGAACAGCAGAGACAGACAGACAGACAGACAGACACACAGACAGACAGACAGACAGACAGACACACAGACAGACAGAAACACAGAGAGATAAAGACAGAGACAAAGAAACAGAGAAAGACAGAGACAGAAAGACAAAGAGGCAGAGAGAGAGACAGAAATACTGGTTTGTATGTTTACTAGTCTACTCTAATTTGGAATGAGGTTTTCACATATGTAATACATAGTATTCATGAATAAAGTTGTGTATTTGGTGTAGAGCTAGAAGAAACTTTCCTCAGAAGTTACTGACCTAAGTGTATGTTGTGTATTAAATTCTTAACTAAAAGGCAGCCTCATGTTGTATAGATTTAAATTCATGCCACTTTAGAAAATACCATTGCCACAAAGCTTTCCCTCTGTGATCTTTAGGAAGCACATGAATTAATATTACCTTATAACAGGACTCATGTTTTAAAATAATCTTGTTGGATGTATTTGGATTGCTAAGGATAAAAAAGTCTGGATTTAGACTAAATGAAAGTTAGCGTTGAGGAGAGTCTAAGCTGAATCTGTGTTCATGTCTGTTTAAACCACCACCACCCCCAACACACACACACCGACATAAAACCTTTTATGTGACAGTTTGAACTGAGATTGTCACTGTGGTCATCACAGTACTTTTAATCAAGCCTTTTCTCTCCCCTCTCTCTTTCTCTAATTTTCTCTTTCATTGAGGAAAGATCCTCACTTTGAGTCAAGTTCACTGTACAATCTTGTGCTGCAGATGCACTGTGGTTGCGTGATGTGCTGTGTTGGAGCTGTGCAGAGATGGTGCTCATCAATCAGTACTTCCCGGGTGCTAATCCTTGCCCCAGTTAGCTGATTTGGTCCTTGGTATTCTGACCACCGCAGTGGTCAATCACACAGCTGCTTCATTCAATCTCATCATCTCCCTATTCTTACAGATTACTGCATCATGCCACCAAGACAAAAGGAAAGAGAAGGAGGACATGGTCATCAAAACCATGTGTCCTGAAAGAAATACTCAACGTGACTAAAATTTTTCATCTAACTGGCATAACACTAAAGACTATTTCTGCCAAATACTTAGCAATCAAATGAATGTAATTATAAGTAATCAAAAATTGGATTGCACTTGTATGGTAGGGGAAGTTTTTGCAATTTGCTTTGTTCCCATTCAAGATGTATACTAATTTTGTTCCTTTTGTTTCAAAGCTTTTTCTTTAACCCTTAATAAATTTAATATTGATTTAAGTAAACAACTTTAGTTCAGAAACTATCAATATTGCTGAATTAATAATACACCCAACAAAATTCAAGGCTGTCACTGATACAATCATTTTGTAAAGCTTATTTATCACATGTTAATTAACTTCTTTCATTAATAAGAATCATCCAGTGTTTTTGTTACATTTATCATATTCAAAAGAAATTTAATGAAAAATCACTTATCTTAACATCTTCCGTGAGTTTGTGAAATATTTGTTTAATGTTTTGATATTTGTACAAGTAACAGAAGTAACTATTGCAAAGATCTTACTAAGCTGAGCTAATGTTAATCAATTCTTAGTAAGAAGTCTGTTTTATTATTGTATATAAAAAGCAATTGAATCTTTTAAATTTGGTTTCTATGAAGAAACTCTTAATCACTTTATTTTAGTAACTCTAGACCTTAGCATTAGCGTTATTTAAGTCTTTCTCTCTCTTTTTTATTGAAAATAAATTTTTTTGTCTTGGTTAATATATTTGTTCACTGGGAACACACCGGGATAATAATTTCAAACTAACCTTTAGCAACTAAAAAAACAATACAATAATCATGTAATAACTTGCCTTCCAGATCCTGCTAATATATGATGTGTGGCTTGTAGAGTCACTTCCATACCCCTGATACCATCTGTTTCTCTTCTGGCTGAGTCCCACAGCACTGTTATCCTCTGAACATACACAAGCAGTGCCCCATCCACAGTATCAAGCTGTGGTCTCACTGAGGATGAGAAAGCATCTCACCAAGGAAAGCTGTAGATATATAGGAAACCTCATGACTTTATTTCTGCAACGTAGACTTGTTATTCCAAAATATGTGTTCAATGTTCATTATAGAAATGTGTGTTCCAGAAAATGTACAAGGGTACAAGTCAAACACAAAAGTATGGGAAAATAAATTCTTAACTCATGCAATATATCCTGTCTACAGTTTCTCCTCATTTTACCCCTCCCTGGTTTTCCCCAACTCCCTTCCAGATTGACTCCATTCTGTCTCATATTAGAAAGGAACAGGCTTCCAAGGAATAACAGCCAAACATGACAAACATGACAAAGTAAAATAAAGGTAAGTCAAAACCTATCACATAGAGACTAGACTAGATAACCCCACAAAAAGGAAAGTGATCTAAGTACAGGCACAGAAATAAGAGACCCATTCGTCCATAAATACTGAGCTGAAAGCAATAAGACATACACAGAGGACGTGGTGCAGACTTGTGTAAGTCCTGTGCTTTATGCTTCAGTTCAGCGAATTCATATTAATCCCTTAATTCAGAGGGCCTTATTCTCCTGATGTTCTCCATTTCCTCTGGTGCTTACACTCTTTCTACTTCCTGTTCCTTGGGTTTCCCGCTCTCTAAGGAGAAGATTTGATGGAACCATCTCATTTGGAGCTGTGTGTTCAGTTAGCTATCTCTCTGTTTCTCTGTCTCTCTCTGTCTCTGTCTCTCTCTCTGTCTCTCTGTCTCTCTGTGTGTCTTTCTCTCTCTATGTGTGTGTGCATGTGTGCCTACACACATGCACACACACACACACACACACATATAACATCTTGCTGTAGGTCTGTACATCTGTTCTTACCTGCTGCAGGAAAAATCTTCTCAGATGATAACCGAGTAAGGCACTGATCTATAGCAGAATATCATTAGGCATAATTTTATTGATACTGTCTTTTAGATCAGTAATGTTTGATTTTTACCCTAGATTCCTAAGGTTTCTAGTCTGTGGTTCTTGGTTATCCAAGCAGTATCTGTTATGGGTTCCATCTTGTGGAGTAGGCCTTCAAACTTTTCTCTTTAGTGATAAAACACCTTAGATTAATGAGATTTTTGTTTATTTTCTTAAAGAACCAGATAATTTCTTTCTAAACTTTATTGTTATTATGTTAACATACAGTTGACAAATAAAATTATATTGTGTTATATGCATAATCTTTTGACATAACATACATAGAAAATGATTGAATCAAGCAAACTAATGCCATTACCTACAGTCCATTTTCAGCAATATTCAAGTACATAGCAGAGTAGTATTAAATACAGTCACCATGCTGCATACCAAATGTTCTGGCTTATTCATTCTAAGTGGAAATTTGTGCCCTTTGATTCATATCCCCAAGTACCCTTGATGATGGCCTCCCCACCCTCATTCAGCTTCACTTCTGTGGCTCTGGCTTGTTTCAGATTCTATATACTGAGGTCATACAGAAGTTGTTTTTCTTTTCCCTTCCCTTTTTAACTTAGCTTCCCATCCTCCCATTTGCCATCCTGAAAATTGTAGCTGTTCCTTTTGATAGTTTAAGGTAGACTATCATTCTCCTTACATATGTAGCATATTTTCTTCATCCAGTCACACCTCAATGAATTGTAGGTTGACTTTGAATCTCATCTATTGTGGATACTGCTTCCATGAACATGGCAGTATAAATTGCTTCTTAAATAGTAGACCCCAAAGTAAAATGGCTAGATCATGTAGAAATTCTACCTTGAGGCTTCTGAGGTGACTGAATATTTTTCTACTTTTCTTTTTTTTTTTTACAATTATTCACCTCTTTAATTAATTGATATATTCAATAATGATGAACTAGCTTAGTCTGTTTGGGCCTCAGGAGCCCAGACTACACATAACTGCTCATTTATAAATCTAACTTTAAGTTATGTCTGTACAAGTATTTCATCTAGTCTTGATTGGTTAATTTCTGGTTTTGCTAAATACTACCCTTTTGTCAGGTATTAGTTAGAAATATTTCTCATTACAAATAAAATACATCTGTAGGTTTTTCCTTTACTATGCTGGTTGTTTCCTTTGCTGTGCAAAAGATGTGAGGTTTAATATAATCTTGTATGCCTGATACAATCTTATACATCTGCTTTAACTTTTCATGGCCTGTTTCGGGAAGCATCCCAAAATAAATTCATGGCTTATATTAATGTCATGCACATTTTACCCTGAATAATGCTGACAGTATTTCAGGGTTTTATAAATTGCGCATATGTGTATGTGATATGTATATATATATGCATGAGTATATGTGCTCACATGAGTGAATATGTGCATGAGTATATGTGCTTACATGAGTATATGTACTCACATGAGTGAATAGTGTCGGCCCTATACTTCCATCATATCTTGTTCACCCCTGCATCTATCAAAGTGTATGGACTGAGTTAACAGGGATTCTCCTGTCTCTACTTTACACCTAAGCACAGAAATGGGAGGGTCCACATCCAGATTTACATGGATCCCAGGAATATAAAATGAGATCTCCTCCCTTGCACATCAGATCCTTTACCTACCAAGCTGTCTTCTCAATCCTATTCTCACAGTCTTAAGTTTTAACCCATTTTTACATGGTCTTTGTGGTATAAAACAAGATCTAGTTTTATTTTTTTGCACATGGCTATTTAAGTTTCACAGTGATGTTTATTGAAGAGACTGGCTGTTACATATATGTCCTCTGTTGTTTTGTGAAAGATCAGTTGAGTATAAGTGTATAAAGTTGTTTGTCTGGGGAAATGACAATGGAATTTTTGTATGGACAGTTCAAATTTGTACATCACATAGAATAACAGGAATATCTTATCAATATTAATTCTTACAGTCCATAAATATGAAATCCTGCTTACCTGGATCTTCTTCAATTTCTCTCATAAATATCATAAATATAGTTTTCAGTGTATAAACTTCTCACTTCCTTATTTAAATTTACTCAAGCACTTTTAAATTTGTAAATGAGACTATTTTTTAGAAATGCTACATATTTCATACATTAAGTTGGTATTCTATAATTTTACTGAAGACTTTATTATTCTAACAATATTTTTAGTGGGGTTAATTATAGAATTTTTATTTATAAGATCATGTCAAATTTTCTTCTCCTTCTTCCTGCTTTCATCTTCTTCCTCCTCCTCCTCTTGTTCCCACTTCTCCCCCTCCTCCCCCCACTTCTCCTCCTTCCTTTCCTCTCCTCCTTTAAGCCTCCCTCCACTGATAAAATTTCAGAGAAGAAATTTCTTAGATGGAAAGCTTTTTATGTTTTCCATTGAGTATGATTGATGTCCATGGAACATTTATTATATGAACCTCTATTATTTAGTGTTCATCTTTAGTGAACCAAGTTTATTGAGTTTGTTATTTTATTTTCTTTTTCATAAAAATCATAAAAAATATTGATTTCTGCCAAGTACCTTGACTGTGTCTATTGATATTACCACATGATTTCTATCACCCGTGTTCCATAGTGTAATGTATCACTTACTGACTTTTTAACCACTCCTGAATCCCAGGGATAAACTCCACTGAGTCATGATGTCTAGTTATTTTTCAATGAATTGCTGAATTCATCTGGATATTTTTGGCTATGAATTTTTGCATGTATTGTCATCAGGGTCAGTAATCAGTGATTAACTTTTCTTGTAGTATACTTGAATGAATAGTTTTGACATCTGGGTAGTAGTGACTTAACATGATGAATTTGAAAGTGTCTTTTTCTCTTCCACTGTCCTCCAGATGTGTGCAAAGAATTGGTGTTGGTTCTTTTTCCAATGTTTCATAGAGATCATTATCAATGCCATAAGGTCAAGATATGTCTTTGCTGGAAGGTTTTATTTCTTTTCTTTTACCTTATTTGATTGTTTGGTTGATTGATTGATTGATTGATTGATTGATTGATTGATTGAAAGTAGCTCCCTCCCTTTACTCTGCCCAGTTCCTTCTCACCTCCTCTCATTAGAAAACAAAAAGAGGTCCCATTTGTCAATTCTTTATCTTACAGCACAAGCCATTGCTGTTCTATTCAGGAACTTTTCCCCAATGCCCATATCTTTGAGGCTTTTCCCCACTTTCTCCAAGTGGATGCTCACCGTCAGCTATTAGATGGAACACAGGGTTCCCAAGGGAGGAGCTAGAGAAAGTACCCAAGGAGCTGAAGGGGTCTCCAACCCTACAGATAGAAGAACAATATGAACTAACTAGTACCCCCAGAGCTTGTGTCTCTAGCTGCATATGTAGTAGAAGATGGCCTAGTCGGCCATCATTGGGAAGAGAGGCCCCTTGGTTATGCAAACTTTATATGCCCCAGTACAGGGGAACACCAGGGACAAGATGTGGGAGTAGGTGGGTAGAGGAGCAGGGCAGGGGATGGGGGAGGGTATAGGGGACTTTCGGGATAACATTTGAAATGTAAATGAAGAAAATATCTAATAAAAATTGGAAAAAAAAAGAAAACAAAAAGACCCATAAGGGGTAAAACAAATATCAATACATTAGAATAAAAAAAATAGAAAGAAAAAGATAATTAGAAATGGCATATGCAAATGGTATAAACTCAGAAACCCACTCATTCCTAACTCAGGAATCCTACAAAAATGCTAAACTGAAATCCATAACATGCAAAGATTCTGTAGGGAAGAGAGAGAGAAAGAGGGAGAGAGAGAGAGAACCTCTCCAATGATGCCACTAGGATTTTGTTTTCCATTGGCTATCTACTGATGGGCTTGCAGCCTTAAGATAGTGTGTTTTTCTGGTGAGACTCCTTTGGAGAAAACAAAATTTTCATCTGCAAGTGGTTATCAATTGGAAATATCTTCTGAGTTAGGGATGGGAAGATGTATCTACTTCTCCTTTCAGCTATAGTACCCCATGTAGTATAGACCTGTGAAGGCCTTGTGCATGCCGCCTCCATTTCTGTGAATTCACATGTGCAACAGTCCTGTTTGTTTAGAAGGCTTTTTTTCTTAGTGTCCTCCATCCCCTCTAATTCTTACACTCTTTCTGCCTTTTTTTCCTTCAGGGTTTCCTGAAAACCGAGGGAGGGATTTTTTTTGATGTCCCATTTCGGGATGAGTGCACCAAAGTCTCTCACACTCTGCATGTTGTCTAGCTGTGAGTCTTTTTATCTGTTCCCACCCATTGCAGGAGGAAACTTCTCTGATGATAGCTGAGCAAGACATTATGAGTATAGCAGAATGTTAGTAGGAATCATTTTATTGCTGTGTTTCTTTAGTAGAACAGTGGTACTTGATTTCTTAGTTGGCAGATCCACTTTCCAGCTTGACCAGCACCATTTAGTGAAGATGCTTTCTTTTCTATATTTTCCTATATTTCTGGCTTCTTTGTCAAAAACCAGGCATCTATGTGTGGGTGGATTTATGTCTGGGTCTTCAATTCCATTCCAATGATCAGTGTGGCTATTTTTGTGTTGATACCATGCTGCTTTTTATTATTATAGCTCTCTCTCACAATTTAAAATTGGGAATGATGGTAGCTCTAGACATTCTTTTGTTGTTCAGGATTTTTTTTTTTTTTTTAGCTATCCTGTTTATGTTTTTCATTTTGTTTTGGTTTTGTTTTCATTTTTTTTTTTCCATTTCCATGTGGAGTTAAAATTGTACTTTTGAAATCTGCAAAAAATTGTGTTGGAATTTGGATGGAGTTTGCACTGAGTCTGTACATTGCTTTTAGTAAAGTGGTTATTTTTGATCCATGAGCATAGGAGATCTTTCCATATTCTAATATCGTCTTCAAATTCTTTCTTCAATGACTTAAAGTTTTTATCATACAAGTCTGTAATTTGCTTGGTTAGAGTCATCCAAAATATTTTATATTACTTGAAGCTATTGTGAAGGTGGGGTTTCATGATTTCTTTCTACATCCATTTCGCATTTGTATAGAAAGGCTACTGATTTTTATATATATTAATTTTGTATCTAGTTACTTTGCTGAAAGTGTTAATCAGCTGGACCAGTTTATAAATAGGTTTATTTATACAAACTATCATCTGCAAGTAACAAAACTTTGACTTCACTCTTTCTAATTTCCAAGGGTTCCCCTTGAACCCTTCAGTTGTCTTATTTCTCTAGCTAGGACTTCCAATACAGTATTGAATTGTATGGAATGAGTGAACAACCTTCACTCACTCTTAATTTTAGCAGAATTGTTTTGAGTTACTCTCTGTTTAAGTTGATGCTGCTATGGGCTTCCTGTAAACTGCCTTTATTATGTTGAGGTATGTCAATTTTATCCCTAATCTCCCCAGGACTTTTACAAATAAGAGGTGTTGGATTTTGTCAAAGGCCTTTCAACATCTAATGTGATGATCATGTGTTTTTGTTTTGTTTTGGGGTTTTTGTTGTTTTCTTGTGGTTTGTGAGTGTGTGTATCAGGTTGTTTATTACATTTATTGATCTACATATGCTGAACCATCTTTTCTTCTCTGGGATGAAGCTACTTAATCATAATGGATGCTCTTTTTGTTGTATTCTTGGATTCAGTTTGCAAGCACTCTATTGAGAATTTTATTTATTCTTTAATATTCTTTTTTTACAGTCCAGTCTTTATCCTGCTTCTTGTCTGCCCTCTGACTGTTCCACATCCCATACCTCCTCCCCACCCCACCCCACCCCACCCCTTCTCCACTCCCCTACTCCTACCCTACCAGGCCTCCCCACTCCATGGGGCCTCAAGTCTCTTGAGGGTTAGGTGCATCTTCTCTCATTGAATCAAGACCAGGCATTCTTCTGCTGTATAAGTGTTGGGGGCGTCATATCAGCTGGTGTTTGCTGCCTGGTTGGTGACTCAGTGTCTGAGAGATCTTGGGGGTCCAGGTTAGTTGAGACAGCTGGTCTGCCTATAGGGTTACCACCTCCTTCTCAGCTTCTTCCAGCTTTTTCCTAATTCAAGCACAGTGGTCCCCGGCTTCTGTCNGAATTTTTATACCTATAATCATAATTCTCTTTCTTTGATGAGGCTTTAAGTGGTTTAGTTTTCGGGAACACTGTGGCCTTGTAAAATAAATTGAGCAATGTTCCTTCTGTTTCCATTTTGTGAAATAATTTGAGGAGTATTGACATTAATTCTTCTTCAATAAAATTCTACACCATCTGGCCTTGGGCTCTTTTTTTTTTGTTGAAAGATCTTTAATAACTGTTTCTATTTTACTAGGGATTCTAGATATGCTTAAATTTCTTATTGCTATTATGATCTAGATTTAACTTTGGTAAGTGATGTCTATCAAGAAAAGTATCCACCTCTGTTAGACTTTCTAATTTGGTGGAATATAGGCATTTAAAGTATGCTCTTACGTTCTTCAGATTTCCTGGGTCTCTGTTATTATAAGCTCCTTTTCAATTCTAGTTTTATTAATTTGTATCTTTTTCACTCTGCCTTTTAGTTAATTTATCTAAGGCTTTGTCAATCTTATGAATTGTCTCAAAGAATAAATTCTGTTTCATTAATTCATTGTAATGTTTTAAATTTCTACTTTACTGATATCAGCCCTGAGTTTGATTATTTCTTGCAGCCCACTCCTTTCAGGTGTGATTTCTTCTTTTTGTTCTAGCATTTTCAGGTGTGCTGTTAAGTTGCTAGTATGAGATCTCTGTAATTTTTCTATGGAGAAAACAGTACTATAAACTTGCCTTTCAGAACCCACCTATGTTGTTCCAAAAGTTTGGTTATATTGTGTATTGCTTTTCATTTAATTCTAAAAAGTCTTCAATTTTTTTCTTAATGATCGATGAACTGTATTTCATTCAGTAGTGAGTTGTTTCTTTTCCTCGAGTTTGTAAGTTTGCTGTTGTTGTTCATATCCAGCTTTAATTCTTGGTGGTTAGATAGGATGCAAAGTCTGATTTTAATTTTCTTGTATCTACTCAGACATGCTCTCTGTCTGAGTATGTGGTCAGTTTTGCAGAAAGTTTCATGAAATCCTGAGATCTTTTTGTGTTAAGTGAAATGTTCTGTAAATATCTGTTAGATCCATTTGGCCTGCAATGTCAGTTAATGTCAGCATTTCTCTGTTTAATTTTTGTCTGGATGACTTATCTATTTGTGAGAGTGGGGTACTAAAGTTTCCCACTATTAGTGTGTGAGGGTCAACACATGATGTGAGCTGTAATACCATTGCTTTTATGAACTTGGTTATCTGTTTGTTTGGTACATAAATGTTAAGAATCACAATGTGATCTTGTCTCCCTGGTCCCTCTGAGACCAGTGTGCACAGATCAGCTCACAGACTGTAGAGGGTGAGTGAGCAGACTGCAGAAGCAACACAGCTTCTGGAACAGGCAGAAGCAACAAACCTTCTGGGACAGACCCCCTTGTCGGGCTGCAGAAATTCATGCACCTTCCCTGCCAGAGGAGAGGTAGCCACCCCAGAGCAGGTGAGAGAGCTATCTTGTCTCCCACATCACTCAGAGACCAGACTGTGCAGGTGAGCACACAGAGTGCAGAGGCAACACATCTTCTGGGACAGGCCCTGTTTCAGGCCTTCATCTTCAGCCAAGAGGCAGGTCTGAAGGCCAGACCTCTGTGCATGTTCCCTGCAAGAGGAGAGCTTGCCTGAAGAGATTACTCTGACCACTGAGACTCAGAAGAAAGCTGGACTCCCAGGACAGCTGACAGAGGCTAACAGAATCACAGGAGGGACAGGCTCCAGCCAGAGACAACTATAACAACTAACACCAGAGATTACCAAATGGCGAAAGGCAAACATAAGAATCTTACCAACAGAAACCAAGACCTCTCACTATCATCAGAACCCAGCACTCCCACCTCAGCCAGTCCTGGTTACCCCAATACACCCAAAAAGCAAAATTCAGATTCGAAATCATATCTCATGATGCTGGCAGAGGACCTTAAAGGGCATTAATAACAGACTTAAAGAAATATATGAGAACACTGCTAAGCAGGTAGAAGCCCTTAAAGAATCACAGGAAAACACTCCTAAACAAGTAGAAGTCCTTAAAGAGGAAACACAAAAATCCCTTAAAGAATTACAGGAAAACACAAAAAAACCAGGTGATGGAATTGAACAAAAACATCCAAGAACTAAAAAGGGAAGTAGAAACAATAAAGAAAACCCAAAGTGAGACTATTCTGAAGATAGACACCCTAGGAAAGAAATCAGGAACCATAGATGCGAGCATCAGCAACAGAATACAAGAGATAGAAGAGAGAATCTCAAGTGCAGAAGATTCCATAGAGAACATGGGCACAACAATCAAAGAAAATGCAAAATGCAAAAGGATCCTAAATCTTTTGTCCAGGAAATCCAGGACACGATGGGAAGACCAATCCTACAGATAATAGGAATAGATGAAAATGAAGATTTTCAATTTAAGGGCCAGTAAATATCTTCAACAAAATTATAGAAGAAACTTCCCAAACCTAAAGAAAGAGATGCCCATGAACATACAAAAAGCCTACAGAACTCCAAATAGACTGGACCAGAAGAGAAATTCCTCCGGACACAGAATAATCAAATAAAGACAGAATAATAAAAGCAATAAAGGAAAAAGGTGAAATAACATATAAAGGCAGGCCTATTAGGATTACACCAGACTTCTCAGCAGAGACTATGAAAGCTAGAAGATCCTAGACAGATGTTATACAGACACTAAGAGAACACAAATGCCAGCCTAGGCTGCTATACCCAGCAAAACTCTCAATTACCATAGATGGAGAAACCAAAATATTCCATGACAAAACCAAATTCACACAATATCTTTCCACAAATCCAGCCCTTCAAAGGATAATAACTGGAAACCACTAACACAAGGACAGAAACTACACCCTAGAAAAAGCAAGAAAGTAATTCTTCAACAAACCGAAAAGAAGACAACTGCAAGAACAGAATCCCAACTTTAATTACAAAAATAACAGGAAGCAACAATTACTTTTCTTTAAGTTCTTTCAACATCAATAGACTCAATTTCCCAATAAAAAAGACATAGACATAGATTGGCACACAAACAGGATCCAACATTTTGCTGCTTACAGGAAACGCACCTCAGGGAAAAAGGCAGACACTACCTCAGAGTAAAAGGCTGGAACACAATTTCCCAAGCAAATTGTTTGAAGAAACAAGCTGGAGTAGCCATTATAATATCAAATAAAATTGATTTTCAACCCAAAGTTATCAAAAAAGACAAGGAGAGGCACTTCATACTCATCAAAGGTAAAATCTACTAAGATGAACTCTCAATTCTGAATATCTATGCTCCAAATGCAAGAGCAGCCACATTCATTAAAGAAACTTTAATAAAGCTCAAAGCACACATTGCACCTCACACAATAATAGTGAAAGACTTCAACACCCCACTCTCACCATTGAACAGATCCTGGAAACAGAAATTAACAGACACACATGGACACTAACAGAAGTTATGAAACAAATGGATTTAATAGATATCTTCACAACATTTTATCCTAAAACAAAAGGATATACCTTCTTCTCAGTACCACATGGTAGCTCCTCCAAAAATGACCATATAATCAGTCAAAAAATAGGCCTCAACAGATACAAAAATATTGAAATTGTCCCATGCATCCTATCAGATCACCATGGACTAAGGCTGATCTTCAATAACAGCATAAATAATAGAAAGCCAGCATTCACGTGGAAACTGAACATCACTCTACTCAATGATACCTTGGTCAAGGAAGAAATAAAGAAAGAAATTAAAGACTTTTTAGAGTTTAATGAAAATGAAGCTACAACGTACCCAAACTAATGGGACACAATGAAAGCAGTCCTAAGAGGAAAACTTATATCCCTGAGTGATTCCAAAAAGAAACTAGAGATAGCATACACTAGCAGCCTGACAGCAAACCTAGAAGCTCTAGAACTAAAGGAAGCAAATTCACCCAAGAGGAGTAGAGGGCAGAAAATAATCAAACTCAGGGCAGAAATCAACCAAGTGGAAAAAAAAAAAAAAAAAAAGAACTATTCAAAGAATCAACCAAACCAGGAGCTGGTTCTTTGTGAAAATCAACAACATAGATAAAGCCTTAGCCAGATTAACTAGAAGGCACAGTGACAGTATTCTAAATAACAAAATCAGAAATGAAAAAGGAGACATAACAACAGAACTTGAGGAAATCCAAAACATCATCAGATCCGACTACAAAAGGCTATACTCAACAAAACTGCAAAACCAGGATGAAATGGACAAGTTCCTAGACAGATACCAGGCACCCAAGTTAAACCATGATCAGAGTAACAATCTAAAGATTCCCATTACCCCTAAAGAAATAGGAGCAGTCATCAATAGTCTCCCAACCAAAAAAAGCCCAGGACCAGATGGATTTAGTGCAGAGTTCTATCAGACCTTCAAAGAAGAACTAATTCCAACTCTCCTCAAACTATTCCACAAAATAGAAAGTGTAGGTACGATACCCAATTCATTCTATGAAGCCACAATTACTCTGATACCTAAACCACATAAAGACACAATAAAGATAGAGAACTTCAGACCAATTTCTCTTATGGATATCGATGCAAAAATATTTTTTAAAAAATCCTCGCAAACCAAATCCAAAAACATCTCAAAATGATCATCCATCATGACCAAGTAGGCTTCATCCCAGGGATGTAGGGATCGTTTAATATATGGAAATCCATCAATATAATTCACTATATAAACAAACTCAAAGACAAAAACCAAATGACCATCTCTTTAGATGCTGAGAAAGCATTTGACAAAATCCAACACCAATTCATGATAAACGCCTTGGAAAGATCAGGAATTCAAGGACCTTACCTAAACATGATAAAAGCAATCTACAGCAAACCAGTGGCCAACATCAAACTAAATGGAGAGAAACTGGAAGCAATCCCACTAAAATCAGGGACCAGACAAGGCTGTCCACTTTCTCCCTACCTATTCAATATAGTGCTTGAAGTCCTAGCCAGAGCAATTCGACAAGAAAGGGAGATCAAGGAGATACAAATTGGAAAGGAAGAAGTCAAAATATCACTGTTTGCAGATGATATGATAGTATATATAAGTGACCCTAAAAATTCCACCAGAGAACTCCTAAACCTGATAAACAGCTTCTTTGCAGTAGCTGGATATAAAATTAACTCAAAAAAAAAAAAAAATCAATGGCCTTTCACTACACAAAGGAGAAATGGACTGAGAATGAAATGAGGGAAACAACACCTATCACAATAGTAACAAATAATATAAAATACCTTGATGTAACTCTAAGTAAGTGAAAGATCTGTATGATAAGAACTTCAAGTCTCTGAAGAAATTGAAGAAGATCTCAGAAGATGGGAAGATCTCCCATGATCATGGATTGGCAGGATTAATATAGTCAAAATGGCTATCCTGCAGAAAGCAATCTACAGATTCAATGTAATCCCCATCAAAATTCCAACTCAATTCTTCACTGAGTTAGAAAGGGCAATTTGCAAATTCATCTGGAATAATAAACAATCTAGGATAGCAAAAACTCTTCTCAACAATAAAAGAACCTCTGTTGGAATGACCATGCCTAACCTCAAGCTGTACTACAGAGCAATTGTGATAAAAACTGCATGGTACTGGTACAGTGACAGACAGTTAGATCAATGGAATAGAATTGAAGACCCAGAAATGAATCCACATACCTATGGTCACTTGATCTTTGACAAGGGAGGTAAAACCATCCAGTGGAAAAAAAGACAGCATTTTCAACAAATGGTGCTGGCACAATTGGCATTTATCATGTAGAAGAATGCAAATTGACCCATTCTTATCTCCTTCTACAAAGCTTAAGCCTAAGTGGATCAAAGAACTCCACATAAAACCAGAGACACTGAAATTTATAAAGGGGAAAGGGGGGGGGAAGCCTCGAAGATACTGCACTGGGGAAAAATTCCTAAACAGAACATCAATGGCTTGTGCTGTAAGATCAAGAATTGACAAATGGGGCCTCATGAAATTGCAACGTATCTGTAAGGCAAAAGACACTGTCAATAAGACAATAAGGCCACCAACAGATTGGGAAAGGATTTTTACCAATCCTAAATCTAATAAGGGACTAATATCCAATATATACAAAGAGCTCAAGGAGCTGGACTCCAGAAATTCATATAACCCCATTAAAAAAGGGGTACAGAGCTAAACAAAGAATTCTCAAGTGATGATTACCAAAGGGCTGAGAAGCACCTGAAAAAAATGTTTGACAGCCTTAATCATCAGGGAAATGCAAATCAAAACAACCTTGAGATTCCACCTCACTCCAGTCAAAATGGCTAAGATCAAAAAATCAGGTGACAGCAGATGCTGGCAAGGATGTGGAGAAAGAGGAACACTCATCCATTGTTGATGGGATTGCAAGCTGGTAAAACTATTCTGGAAATCAGTCTGGTGATTCCTCAGAAAATTGGACATAGTACTACCCAAAGATCCAGCAATACATCTGCTGGGCATATACCCAGAAGATGTTCCAATTGGCAGTAAGGACACATGCTCCACTATGTTCATAGCAGCCTTATTTATTTCCAAAAGCTGGAAAGAACCCAGGTGTCCCTCAACAGAGGAATGGATACAGAAAATGTGGTACATTTACACAATGGAGTACTACTCAGCTATTCAAAACAATACATTTATGAAATTCTTGGGCAAATGGATGTATCTGGAGGGTATCATCCTTAGTGAGGTAACCCAATCACAAAAGAAGTCACTTGATATGCACTCACTGATATGTGGATATTAGCCCAGAATTTAGAATACCCAAGATACAATTTGCAAAATACAAGAAAATCATGAAGAATTAAGACCAAAGTGTGCATACTTCATTCCTCCTTAGAATAGGGAACAAAACACCCATGGAAGGAGTTACTGAGACAAAGTTTGGAGCGAAGGTGAAAGGATGGACCATCCAGAGACTACCCCACCTGGGAATCCATCCCATAATCAGCCACCAAACTCAGACACTATTGAATATGCCAGCAAGATTTTGCTGAAAGCCCCTGATATAGCTATCTTGAGTGAGGCTATGCCAGTGCCTGGCAAATACAGAAGTGGATGCTCACAGTCACCTATAGGATGGAACACAGGGCCCCCAATAGAGGAGCTAGAGAAATTACCTAAAGAGTTGAAGGGGTCTACAACCCTTTAGGTGGAACAAAAATATGAACTAACCAGTACCCCCAGAGCTCATGTCTCTAGCTGAATATGTAGCAGAAGATGGCCTAGTTGGCCATTATTGGGAAGAGAGGCCCCTTGGTCTAACAAACTTTATATGCCCCAGTTCAGGGGAACACCAGGGCCAAGAAGTGGGAGTGGGTGGATAGCAGAGTAGGGCCAGTTGAGCGTATAGAATACTTTCGGGATAGCATTTGAAATTTAAATAAAGAAAATATATAGTTAAAAAAGAAGGAGGAGGAGGAGGAGGAGGAAGAGGAGGAGGAGAAGAAGAAGAAGAAGAAGAAGAAGAAGAAGAAGAAGAAGAAGAAGAAGAAGAAGAAGAAGAAGAAGAAGAAGAAGAAGAAGAAGAAGAAGAAGAAGAGGAAGAAGAATTATTGCTGGAGAGATGGCTTGGCAGTTAAGAGCCCTGGCCACTCTTCCAGAGTAACTGAGTTCAATTCTCAGCAACTAAATAGTGGATCAAAAACATCTGATGTTCTCTTTTGCTGTATCTGAAGACAGTGATAGTATACTCATATACATGAAACAAATAAATACTTTTTAAATGTTTGAAAAAAGAATGCCAGTGTCTACTTATTAGATTTTTCCTGTGATGAGCATCCATTTCTTCTTCTTACTTTTGGGTTTGAAATCTATTTTGCCAGATATTAAAATGCCTACACTGGCTCGGTTCCTACATTTCTGTTTTTGGAATATCTTTTGCATTCTTTACCTGGAGTTAATGTCTATCCTTCATGTAAAGTGTGTTTCTTGGATGCAGCAGATGAACAGTCTCTGTTTTAGAATCCATTCTGTTAGTCTGCATTTTTTTTTTCATTAGGGAACTGATACCATCGATATTGACATATTATCAATATGCAGTGCTTGTTGATTTCAATTATTTTGCTGTGTGTGTATTTGTGTGTGTGGTGGTGGTGATGGTGGTGGTGGTGGTGGTGGTGTGTGTGTGTGTGTGTGTGTGTGTGTGTGTGTGTGTGTGTTGCCCTCTTCTGATTTGTTGGTATGGGATTTTTCATTCTTGTGTTTCTTTGGGTGTGGTTAACCTATTCTGGCAGTAACTTTCTCCATAGTGCCTTCTCTAGGGCTGGATTTATAAATAGATACTGCTTAATTTTGGCTTTATTATGGAACATCTTGTTCTCACCATCTATTTTAAGAGATAGTTTTGCTGAGTATAGTAATCTGGGCTGGCATATGTGGTCCCTCAGAGTCTTTAGAACATCTGTCCAGGCCTTTCTGGCTTTCAGAGTCTCCACTGAGAAGTTCATGTTATTATAATAGGTCTGCCTTTATATGCTACTTGGTCATTTCCTCTTGTAGCTTTTTTATGCCCCCCTTTGGTCTGTACATACAGAGTTTTGATTATTCTGTCTTGAGATGTCTTTCTTTCCTGGTCTAGTCTATTTGTTGTTCTATATATTTCTTGCATCTTGATATCTCCTTCTTTAGGTTTGGGAAATTTTCTTCTATGACTTTGTCGAAAATAACTTCTGTGACTTGGACCTTTGTTTCTTTTCCTTCTTCTATGGCTAGTAGTCTTAGATTTAGTCTTTTCATACTATCCCAGGTTTCCTGGGATTTTTTTTTTAGCTTTAATATTTTCTTTGATTGAGGTATCCATTGCTCCATTGTGTCTTCAATGCCTGAGATGATGATGATTCTTCTTCTTCTTCTTCTTCTTCTTCTTCTTCTTCTTCTTCTTCTTCTTCTTCTTCTTCTTCTTCTTCTTCTTCTTCTTTTCTCTCTCTCTCTCTCTCTCTCTCTCTCTCTCTCTCTCTCATGTTCTATTAGTGGAGCTTGTTTCTGAAGTTCCTCTTTGAGTTTATTTTCAGATTTTCCTCAGTTTCTCTTTTCTTTATTCCCATGCTCAGGTCTTGACCTGTTTTATTCATTCCCTCCCCAGTTTGTTTGTGTTTTCATATAGATTTCTCTAATTGATTTCTTTATTTCTCCTTTAAGGATATTGATTATATGCATAAATGCTACTTTAAGGTCTTTTTCTTGTGCTTTGTTTATGCCGTACTACTCAGTGCTTTCTGTGGTAGGGTTGTTGAGCTCCAGTGGATACATATTGTCTTGACTTTTGATTATGTTTTATTCTGCTGTCTAAGCATCAGGGGTTGAGATTTGTGTAATTCTAGGTGATGATACTCTTGTCTTTGTTGTGTGGGTGTTTTGTTTCTTGATTTTGATTTTTGTTATCCTCTGTGGTTCTTATGAGGGTCTGGTGTCTAACTTTTCTGTGTTCCTGCCAGGTATGGTCACTGGAAGTTCCTAGTAGAATATGTTTCTGATATTTGGGGCTAACATTTAGAAGTGGGAAAAAACTGGGTGGGAGTGTTGAAGAGGCCCAGAAGTGAGAAGAAAGGAGATATTCTACCAGACTCTGCTTAGTCCTTTGAGAATAGGAGAAAAGTATGTAAGGCAACAATAACAAGAGCTTGGGGCTGGAGAGATGGCTCATGGTTAAGAGACTGCTCTTCCAGAGCTCCTGAGTTCAATTCCCAGCAGCTACATGGTGGCTTACAATCATCTGTAATGGGATCAGATGCCCTCTTCTGGTATGTCTAAGGACAGCTACAGTGTACTTGTGTACATAAAATAAATAAATCTCTCTTCAAAAAAAAAAAAAAAAGGATGCAGAGTGGGAGTAGGACATTGGATGTAGAAGAGAGGAGGGAACATTAAGATCTAAAGCTTGCCCACATATTTTGCTGGCCTCCTTGCTTCCTTGGCAGGTTTGACTGGTGGATTCCCAGGGGATGCCCACTAGAGTAGGTGCTATGATAACTGGATAAATTGAGAGGAGGGTTGGAGGTGACGTCTGCATGATTAGGTGGAGATGAGAATAGAGAAGTATGGAAGGCTACAACAAATAGTCTGCTATAGAGCTAGCATGAGACTAGGGTTTGGGGCTTAGTGAAAAGGAGGAAGAGGTAACAATCTGTAGTTAGCCTACCTGCTTCCAAGGCCAGAGTGGCTGGGAGTTTACAACTGTTGATTCAATTTTTTGTTTGGTATTTGCTTATTCCATCTTCATAGGTTATGCATTTCTAAAAATTTATTCATGTCTTTTGGGTTTTGTAACTAGATGCTGTGTAACAACTTATAATCATCTGCTATGTTAATTCATGTTTCAATAGTGTAAGTTCTAATGATTCTTTAGGTATTTCTTCAGTATATGTTTTTTAGCTAAAAAGTTACCCATATTACCTTCTTTAACTGTACTTTTATTTCTTTTATTGTTTACATAGACTCTGTTTGACTTATCTGCTAAGATCTTTATTTTTCCCTCCTTTCTGGTGGTATTGCATATATTAAATGTGTTCCTTCCTCTTTAGTTTTATTATGATCTTATTTTGGGTATCTTTTTCTCTCCCAGTGTGGGTTTTTATTACTGTAAACTTCCATTTCAGAACTGTCTTTGCTAATCCCATATTTCTGATATATTGTCTTTCTGTTTCTTTCACATCAATATATCTGTTGATTTTCTCTTTGCATTTCAGTGTTATGGAATTTGCAGTTTGATTTCAAAAAAGAAGATTTTCAATTGAAAATGAAATTCCCTTCTCTGTATCTTTAGTACTTAGCAGTACATTTTCTCAAATTGTCAACTATGAGAGATTTGAAAAAACTACCTTCCTCTAAGGAAAGTTTAAAGGAAAAGAATGTCAGCTAGGCTGTCATTTATTCACAGTCCATGTATTTCATCTTCACTTTATATCTCATCCTCCCATAAATCCATTTTCATGTTCCAAAGAGGTGTTATCAATATGAGATTTACACAGTGAACAAAATCTGAATTTTTTTTGTATTTTTGTTTTATATCACATAAATCTGTAGCAGTTTCTTAAACTCAAGTTAGAGTGAGAGAGCTGAATAGCATATGACCCTATTAAATTTTGAGAAATATGAAGGACAGGGAACTGTGCTCTGTCACATTCCTGTTGATAACTCTGCTGTCCCTTAGAAAAAAAGCATTCAAACATTTCTGGAGGACAAAGTTTGAGAGTTAAAAATGGACCCAACAGAAGGAAAATCTGAGACCTGTGAGGCTAACAAAGGGCCAATTGGGACACCATTCATATGGCATGAATTACCCGTGTCTTTCAGGTTTTAAATTGTGGGAGATTCTAGTAGTTTCTTGAAATTGGCTAAGTTCACCTCTAGACCTTGCTAGACTCTCTTTTAGGGTCCTAACTACTGTGAAAATTATTCTATGCAATGTCTGCTACTCTATATCTGTGTATATTATTCCCTATGCCTAGGTTACTAAGAAAGATGCTTTTCCATCTCCTTCATAGTTCAATGAAGATTGAGAACAAACTCCAGTAGGAAGTGTGAGAGTGGAGGTGATGCACACCTTGGTAGACAACAGCCATCACCCCTTTCTCAGAAAGCCGAGCTGTCAGATACAGTCCACACAGATGCCAAGTCTCATTGGGATAAAAGGTGTCTGGAGATTCCCTTAACAGGCTTCAGATAATTTGACTGAGAAATAAACTTTGATGTATAAAATTTTGGAAATTTCAAGACAAACTTTATTATGTGTGACCTGTTCTCTCTTAACTAATATACTAGCTCTTTATTTTCTATATTTTTACACACAAACCCATGTTTTTGTTGATGAAACTTACTGGTTTACTTCATTTAAAAGGTATTTGCAATTCATCATGGGCAAAAAATGCTATCAATCTCTAAAAGAAATAAAGATTCTATAGGAAAAAAATGGGCACTCTGATAAAAGTCAAGGGAAAGTCATTATATTTTCTTAAAGTATAGAAACTCATTTATAGAAATATACTCTCTGGGCACTTATGTATCCGTATCATTTACTCCAAAAGTAGTTAGGCTGTCTTTTCAAAACGTATATTTATTCTTTGTTTTTCTATTGCTTTCTTTTACTGAATAATTATTTTAGCAAGTGACAACAGAGCAAAGAACTCCATTTTGAAAAGAATGTCCTTTTTAACCTTCTGGTCTAAACACTAATGATGGTTGCAATTCTACCAAAAAAAAGAATTATAAAATAATTTACTCAAACAGGCACACAAATCAGACAACTTGGCTTCTTAAAATGACATTGAGATAATTTAGGTAACAGACATTGTGTGGGTTTGGTATTGAACTCACAATCCCTTTGTGCTTTCTCTAAAGCATAAGAATTCTTACAAATAAAATTTCAGACACCAGCTCCCGGTCTTTTGAACTGCATACTCAATAGCTCCCTCTTTTCACTCACAAACTCCAAACTCCATACACTTAGTCTTAATGGACTGTCACAGCTATTTAGGGACTATGAAAGAGTGATGTTTTTAGAAAGGTAGGGGTGTTTTTACATCAGGTCTTGGTTCAAATATCACTTATGTCATTTACTTGGCATATACATTCCATAGTTTTAATCAGAGTGCTTATTATAACCTATGAATTCTATATATGACAACCCACTTAAGAATTATTGCTCCAAATCCACTTTATCCTCACCCCTGACCCAACTTGGGTAATTTCTATTATCTCTCATCATGCACTTGGCCAATTTTGGAAACAGAATCAGTGTGTGTGTGTGTGTGTGTGTGTGTGTGTGTGTGTGTGTGTGTACGTGTACATATTGTTTACCAATAGAGTCTGTGGGACCTGGAAAAATGGAGCTGAAAGAAAAGGCAGACTAAGTCTCATATAATAACCAACTTAATTCAGAGTCTAACATAATTTATACTCTGAGAGTGAAGAGAAGTTAGTTACATGAGTAAAGTGTACACTCACAAGAGCAAGCCACATGTGGCAGAGAAGCCTCACACTGCAAAAATATATGCTTTACCATAGAAGCATATAAACAAATAACAATAGCTAGTTGTAATAAATAATCTGAAGTAAATTCCCTCCTATCCACTACACCTGGGAAGAGCACAAAAACATAATCCAAGAACAATTCCATGTTTTAAAGAGACAAACACAAGACTCTTGTCTTGATTTCTTGAAGTTTTCTCACAAGTGCTCAGCTTTCTTCTCACAGGTTATTGTGAACAGGGCACCAGTGAATATGCTTGTTCATATTTTTGTGTGAATGTTTGTTTCCAGTTCTGTTTAGTAGGTGACTAGAAGTACCTATGTTTGGGTCAAGGGACAAATGTATATTTATCTTTACTATAAACTATTCAAAGCCTCTCTAAAATGACAAGGCAGTTCATACCTCTACTGGGAATACATTCACATTGCAGCCTTCATGACATTTAAAGGCTACAAAGATGTTTGTTTTTAATTCAGTCTTTCTAGTATATAAAAAATGGTTCTTTTTGCCCCTTTACTCTGTAGTTGTTTTGGCAATTATTAATGTAAACCATTTTATCCCACATTTATTGGCCTTCTTGTATACTTATTTTTTCCAAGTATTTATAATCTCATATTTCATTACACATATAAACATACCTCATATTACTTTTGTATGCATAGTGAAATGGATATTGAGATACACATATGACTTAGACATATAAGTGTAAGTGCATCACATGGTATTCAATGTTCCTATGGTAATGTCAAGCAAGTTCAAAAATTATAGAATTTACAAGATTGCAAACAGTTTATGGTGAGTTTGTTTGTTTGTTTGTTTGTTTGTTTTCCTCCCTATCCTGAAACATTTGAGATTTCCTCTCAAAACGCAAGAACACTCTTGTCTGTCTGGTAATCCATCTGGGTCAGGTCTCCACAGGCAAGCCCTAATTCCAGATATTCCCTACAGTGTGCCTCTCTCTCCTGACTCCCTCTGTATGAGGTGTTGACATAAAAGACAGCTCTTGCCTGCAGGGATTAAGAAAGAACTTATCCTGAGCCAAATATAAGTGACCTTGGTTTGGGAACATAGATTCTCCTTACTTCATTAGACTTCTCCACAGTAAAAGAAGTATAAATGTTACAGGCACAGAACAAAGACAGGCAAAAGTCAACATGCTTACCAATATGCTGGTGGGGACAGCACCGAGGTGGGCAAGAGCAGAGTAGAATAACCTTCCCTGAGTTTTACAAGCTATTATCTTCATTATAGTAAGTATGGTGAAATCTGCTAGTAGGTTAAAAAACACATTCAAATAAATGATTTACCAAATGGTCACAAAGATGCTGGGTCACAAACAGCGACTTGTAAGAGATGGCTATAAAAAGATTAACAATAGTCTGAGATATCTTAGCTCTCATTTTGCAGAAGTGTATGTCTCAACGATAATGAATTCTAGTGATTCATTTAGTCTGAAGGACCTTCAGTATGTATGTTTCTTCAGAGACCTTCAATCTATGTAGGTACTAACAAATTTATCTGATAGCTAGCAAAACAAGTGTGCACGTATTTAGCTCTCCATTTGTTTATCTTGCTTCTGGATAAACAAATGATAATCTACAGGCACAACATCAGTTTAATCAAGGGAATTTAATGGTAGAACATTTCGATTTGGTTAGCAGAGCCTATGAACTTAAAATAATTTGAGGAATTCCAATATCTGCTCATTATATATTGAATACAAATATATGTGAATTCAATCTGTATAGTTCTATGCCAATAATAAAAGGAAGTTACCAATTTGTCAAATTAAAAAAAAAAAAGCCTACATTTTGAGAATACTGTCCATATTTGTTGTCTACACTATTGAGAGGGAGGAAACCTCTCTGGACACTAAAAAAATCCAGTGCTGAGTGAAACTCACAGATTCACACAATTTAAAGTAGATTTTAAACATTTAATAAATCCCATAATGAATTTCCCAGTCCATGTTTCACTTTACCTAGCAAGAAATTTTGTAATTTAATGACTATTTCACCTTTGTACATGTTCGTGCATCTGATGCATTTAACTGTAAAACTGAAATGTGGGTAAAGATGACTTCACAGAGAACCTCTGCCTATTCCAGGAAGGAGACTATGCCAGACCACCCCACGAGTTGGCAAGGACTATTTTAAAGGCTTTTAAATAATAATTTAAAGTATAGTTTTGGACTTCTTTTATTGTTTTGAAGATAGTATCTCATACAATAGCTGCAACTATTCATTTTACAAAGGGACCTAAGATGCATATAGAGGTGAAAGTCTATAATTCCAGAATGCAGGGGCTGAGGTGAGAGGATGGATATTTGAGAGTAGACTGGACTACCCAGAAAGATGCTATCTTACAAAATCACAATTCAGTTCTTAAAGTACATCAGGTTTCTTCTGCCTTGGAATCCTACTCCAGCATCCAGCATCCTGGAATTTCATCTCTCTTGAGCTTTGCCACATCCCTGCTACCAAGAGGGAAAATTGCCTGATAAATTGACCTCCACTATATTTACTTGGAGTAATAATATTTCAGAAACAAAAATCACTACATTTTAAAACTCCTCATATGTAACGCTAATCAAGCTTAATGAATCCTAGTTGTAAGTTGTCAGAATTATTACTATCACTAATGTGAGCAATTTTAGAATAGGACAAACTTGATCTGTGTTTCAGCAGCTTTATTCTTTACCTGTTGTGAGCAAGAGACAGAGCAAGCAGGCTAGCTAGAATAGGAGACAGTGAGGGAAAAAAAAATAGAGAGCTTGAAGCCAGAGGCGAGCTAGCAGAGCCAGCCAAATAGAGGGAAGTAGTCTGGGAAAAAGAGCAGAGAATCCTGGACATTTCCCTGAAGCCTTCCCCACAAGAGTGCACAAGGCACAGCCACCTTTACTTTCTTCAATGTCTCCTATGCAACCCAAAGATTGCATAAAGGATGTCACAATCTATGTATATGGAGTTGTCTTTTTAATAATGAGGATGTCCAAGGGCGTTTTCCCACATGACCACCACGAAAAAAGCCAGCATTATCTCAGAACTACAGTCATTTTCTAGCTAGATCAAGTTTGTCCTGTCATGTCAAAAAAAACAAAAAACAAAACAAACAAACAAAAAAAACAAAAACGAAACAAGCAAACAACAAATCTATAACTTGCTTTTTCTTTCAATATAGAAATCCAAATCCTTTCACTTTGTCTACAATCTCTCTTTCTCTCCACAGCAACCCCAGCAACCTCCATTCTGTTCTGGACACTGACATCCTTATTTAAAAGCTTTTGCCTTCAGCTAGAGATCAGAAATTTCCCACTCCAGAAATGTGGGAGGCCTGTCTATTTATTTCAGGTGCTTATTAAAATTGTCGGATTTCATTTTATTTCCTATACACCCCCCACTGTGTTCCATGTTTCCTCATAGCATTTATTATTGATAAAAAACATCTTATTGGTTGATATTTCTGTCTTTATCAACTAGAAAATAAGTCAAACATTGGCAAACAACTATCGTCAGCAAATTCATTTTTAGGATAGTGAGAAGAGCAATATCTGGGTCATAAAGATGATCAACAGTTTTTTCTTTTGTTTGTTTTGTTTTCTAACAGCACTGGGGATTGAACGCAGAGTCCTGCTCATCTCAGAGAAGCTCTTTAGCACCGAACTATGTTCCTAACACAAGAATGGTTTGGAATGGTCTGTGTTATTTGACACACTAGATGGTGAGTCTTGATAATAGAGCCCAGCATGGAGGAGATGCCCAGGAAATACTTTTGAAACGATGTAGATCCTAGAACATCTATTATATTCTCAGTAATCACTAGATAAATGTTACATAATTAAATGAGTAGCTGAAAGACTTTTAATATGTTAATTTTAATTAGTTAAATGATAGTAATTGTTTTCTTCTGATATATTTAAATGTATTTAGATAGACTTTTCTCTCTATTATTTTGATTTTGTCTCTTAAGTTAGAAAAATGGTATTATTTTGGATGTATTTTTTAGATAAAATTTCGTATAGATCAGGCTATCCTTGATATTTCTGTCTCAAACCCCCACTACTGGGATCTCAGGTCTGATCTCTCTATCCCTCCAAGTTTATGCAATGCTCAGAACTGTACTCAAGGAAGTGTGCATGCTAGATGAATACTCTCCCACCTGAGCCATATCCTCAGACCCTATTTCTTCTTTTTAACCAATTTGTAATTTAACTTATAAAATAATACCATTTAGCTAAAATGTTTTCATTAATAGCTTGTACAGCAACGTTATTATGATATTATTATACAAAAGCAAATATGATTTTACCTAAAATTCTGAAGTTTGGAGGCCATCTTCTAAGTTAAACTCAGAAACAAACAATGTTCCTGGTCTCTTAATTTTTCAGCATCGTTTACATCGTCATTTAGAACTTTGACTTGGAACGATGATAGTTCAGACATAGTAGCTGATATAAAGGCATGTGGCTGCAAAAACTAAGATTAAATTAATAAAACAGCATATTTCCCTTTAATTAAAAAAATCTTATTGATGCAAAACACTGAGTGAATCGGGATTCTTGTTTTCTGTTTATTTTACCCTATCTATTACCCTATCTATTGTTATGGGAATCATAAAAAGTAAAATAAGCACTGATTGCATCTATCATTTCCTATTCGAAGCATGAATAAAAAACATACCCCATGCTGAGACACCTATTCTACAAACAGTATTGCAAACATTTACTAACTCAAGTGAATACATACTACCAAAATACACTTATTTGGATGTGGTACGTAGACAAGGAACACGTGATTTGGGATTCATGGATGCTACTGAACATCTACATTTAGAATTTAGTGCCATTGCAGATTTTTATTTAGGTTTGGTATTCTAGGATCTAAAGTTTAAAAATTACAAGTACAGGGGGGAAAAGAGGCAAATAAAAACATTCTGGAGTCTAGTCTGAGAGAGATTTTTTTTTAATGTGATTTATATGCAAAGCTGAAAACTGCAATGACCTAGATAAAGGGAAAATGCATTCTAAAATGCAAAGTAAATGCTTGAAAGGAGCCAGATGAGTTTCCCAAGGCACATACATTTTGGTTTTCAAGTACAAAGTTAATGTCAGGTCACTGTTTGAAAAATAAAAAAGCAATATAGACTTATATATAGAAACCATTAACATTTTCCGCCCGTTGTAGCTCTCCCCAGCCCCGCAGTTCAGTTCACCTCTCCAGAACCACCTGAAGCAGCATGCTCTCTTTTCCTCCAGAACGTTTTCTACGGATGGTGTACATTTCTTAATAGGAAATTTTATATGGTTTTGTAGGAAAGCAAGTCCATTCTTAGGCTACAAAAAGAGAAAGTGACAGATCTCGAGAACTTTGCCAGCTCAGTAATCAACTTATGGATAATGAGCACCATTTACTCAAAGGAGGGAGCAGTGAGATATGAGTCTTACCAGAAAGGGTTAAACTTTAATGCAGATATGTGTGATGGGAGATGCACACATACATATGTGTTTGTACAGGGAAGGCCAAAGAACAACCTCATGAGTCCTTCCTTCCTTGGGTGGTTCTCGTCTTGCTTTTGAGACAGGCTCTCTTACTAAACTGAAACTATTCATATTGCTTAAGCTGGCAGCCAATAAGCTTCAAAGATCTTTCCTTCTCTTTCTCCCTAAGTATGGGATTATAAACTCAAAAAGTGTGGGTTGTGGAGATTGAATTCAGGTCTTAGTGATTACAAGGAAGTAATTGATTAGGTGATCCTTCTCCACAGCTCTCAAACAACAACATGGAGAAGACTTGCAAGTGAATGCTGCAAGGACCTATGCAAAATGCTCATTACCTCAACAAAGATGAAGTGCTTTACTTGGCAGGATGGATCAAGATCTCTTATTGTTCTAACAGTGTGTGTAGACTGCATGAGTCAAAAACACCTCATTTTGTTGCTTGTGAAAAGAAAGAAGTTATATGATGTTATTAGCCCATACATGGAGGAATAAACAAAAGGTCGTTTGGAGATAATTGATTGTGATTTTCTGAATCAGACTGATCTTAAATATTACTAGGTTGACTTAATAAAGACAGCAGCAGACATAATCATTTCCAATCTATTTTTGTCCAGTAGCAGTAGACCCATTTCTCCCTGTCTTCTAACCTGCATGTACCTGCTTTGTATGTTGAATTCCTTTTTTAGTTAAAATAAGACTATTTTGAGGATTCCCATTTCAAGGTAATAAGAATTACTCCTTACAAATTATGAGATAAGATCAGAGACCTCAAGTGACCAAATTCTACTTTTTCAAAACACACATTTTACCTCTGTGACTGGTGCTCTTCATTCCAAGACAACTTCTGCTTCTTGATCTTGTATTTAGAACCAGATCCTGCACTTAATCTCTACAAATATTACTTCATTTAATGTTAACAATGGTCCTGAAGGACAAACAATCATATTTGTCTTGCTTTAGAAATGATAACACCAAGGCTTACAAATTCTGAACAAGTTGTTCAAAGCAATAAATATAACATGACCCTCTCTTCTGGAGTCCTTCCTTTTTTGTTTATTTATTTTAGTAATTCATTTATCACGATGTTTATCTAATGCTTAATTTTATTTCTAGATTATTAATTATTTTCTTTATTTTTATCCCAAATGTTGCTCCCCTCCCAGTCCCCCCTCAAATAATTCTTCCTCCCATCACCCCTCTCCTTCACCACCATCCCCAGTATCCCCCATCACCGGTGTATCAAGTTTCTACAGTATTGAGGCCAGATAAGGCAATCCTCTGCTACATATATACTGGAGACCTCAGAGCAGCTCATCTATCCTCTTTGGTTGATGGCCTAGTCTCTGGGAGCTCCCAAGGGTCCAGGTTAGCTGGCACTATTGTCTTCCTATGGGATTCCATCCTCTTCAGCTCCTCAATTCTTCCTTTAACTCTTCCACAGAGGCCCCCGACCTCAGTCCAATGCTTGACTGTGAGTCTATCTGTCTCAATCAGCTGCTGGGAGAGCCTATCAGAGGATAGTCATGGTATGCTCCTGTCTACAATCACAACACAGCATCAATAATATTGTCAGGGTTTGGTGCCCACCCATGGGACAGATCCCAAGTTAGGCCAGTCACTGGTTCTCCATTCATTCAGTTTCTGCCCCATTTTTGTCCCTACATTTCTTTTAGACAGGAACAATATGGGGTCAAAAAATTTGAAAGTTGATTGGTGTCCCCATTCCTCCACTGGAGGCCCAATCTAACTACTGGAAGTAGCCTCTTCAGATTCTACATCCCCACTGTTGGGCTTAAATTTAGGCTAAGGTCACCCACATTGAGTCATGGGAGCCTCACCCATCCTAAGTCTCTGGGACTTTCTAGAGGTTACCCACCCCCCAGCAGCTGCCTTCAATCCCTTGGCCCTCTGGGCTTCTCTCCTGTCTCCCCGATACCTGATCCTGTCCTCTTTTTCTCTCCTCTTCCCCTCTCCCACCCAGACCCCTCGCTCCCTCCCTCTGCCTCTCATAATTATTTTGTCCCCACTTCTAAGTTGAATTGAAACATCCTCACTTGGACTTCCTTTCTTGTTTAGCTTCTCAGGGTCTGTGGGATGTATCATAGGTATTCTGTACTTTTTGGCTAATACCCACTTATCAGTGAATACATACCAAACATGTCCTTTGTGGTCTAGGTTACCTCATTCAGGGTGATATTTTCTAGTTTTATCCACTTGCCTAGTGGGGGGCATACCCAGGGGAGTCCTCCACCCTCTCAGAGGAGAAGGGAAAGGGGTGGGGAGAGCAACTATGTAGAGGGGTAGTCTTGAGTGGTAGCAGTAACTAGGATGTTAAATAAATAAATAGATAGATAGGTAAATAAATAAATAGAAAAATTAAAATAAAAACTAACAGTAATTTTAAAATTCATGTGCATGAGTCATTCTTTTAAAATTGAGCTATTCATTAATGCCAGGCTTCATCAATGCTCTGAACTGTGTTAATTCTAATCACCTTATAGCTTTTTATATATTGACCACATGTTCCAGTCAAGCAAAACAAAACAAAACAAAACAAAACAAGAAATCCAGGAATGTATCAATGATTATACTAAAGAGAACAAATTCAAAGACTGTGTGCTTTGCATAGAATTCACTTGAACTCTGATTTGCAATAGCCATATGTGATGGTGGGGTGACAAGACTAAGTATTATTTCAGGGTGCATCTGTAAGCGTTGTTCAGATAACGTTACTATTCGAATCTGTAGGTTCCACATTGTAGATTGGCCTCCCTTTGTGTGGTGGCTATCATCTGATCTATTCAGGGCTCAATAGAACAAAAGGTCACAAAGGGAGTTATTGACCGTTTGTTGCTTTACTACCTTTGTTCCTGTGTGAGTTGGGCTACTCCTTTCCTTTTGTCCAAAGACTGGAGTTTATATGATTGGTTTCCTTGCTCCACAAGTTACCAGCTTACAATAAGAAGATGAACGTAACTCTTATGCCCTATAATCAAATGAGCCAATTCCTTGTGACAAATATCTTTATGTGGTAAGAGTCTATTTAGTTGTTTCTCTAGAGAACTCTGGCTCTCTGCCAAGTACAGATTATATATGGAGTAAAGGAATGGAACCAGGCCTATAGATCTCTATAATCATCAGTGGTAACTGTTTAAAATTACTGTGTGTTATATAGTTAAATCTAAAGAAATAAAGCATATTCCTAGAAGTGCCTAGTCTTAAAGAAACTTAATAACCAAGGGGGGGGGTCCTCACCTATTTAGAGGAGAAAGGGAGTGGGGTGAGAGGCCATTGTGGAAGGTAGAGACCGAGACCGGGATGGGGGACAGTGAGTGAGTTGTAAAAGGAATAAGTAAAAAAATTAAAAAATAAAAAAATCTCTACACTAAAACATGGATATAGATGTTAATGGAAGCAATATTCATAATATCCTCAGAGTAGAAGCAGCCTACATATCCATCCACTGATGAAGTGGTTACCCACATAACAATACAGACACAGAATACAGACAAGGAACTTATACATGGTAAACCATGGATGAAACTTATGGAGGGAAAAGGCCAATCGTGACACCATTTGCTTGTATGGATTTTTCAGACTAAAAAAGGGAAGCTCAACATAGTTGACTAAAACTCCAGCAAATGACGATTAACAGGTGCAAATGCTTGATACTTTTGTTTGTTTGGTTTTGTGGAGTGGGGTAAAGTGTTATCGGATGAGATGATGGTGGTGATTGCACAATGATGCAAAGATATTATGAAACTGCACACTTCTGCAGACACCAGTGCTGCCTGATACACATATTGTGTGCCAGATGCTGAAAGTCAGGCAGTTTTTCAGAATAGGTACACTGTATCCCAGGCACAGGAAATGTTCCATTTGTGTACTCCTGGAAAACCATTGAATAATGTAGAAACCAATTTGGTCCTCACTTGGATGCCTAGAAGGGGAGAGAGGAGCTTGACGAGGTAGAAACGGCCCTCCCAAACACAATCACTGTTTTAATTTTTCCCTGTGACGTAAAATTTGCACCTTTGATACCCAGAACATCCAGGTTCTTTCATGTCAGAGCTGCAGGTCCTGCTGCACTTGTCACAAGTTTATTTTGAAACATGAAGTGAGCAGTGACTCAGCTGTTTTGATAGCAGCTGAAGCTATCTAAGGCTGAGGCTCATAGAAAACTCCTGACTGCTGCCTGAATGGCAATAGGAATTTCAAGAGGAAAACAGAGACATGTGAGGGCGAAGGTTGTATCTTCTAAGACAAAATACTCATTCAGTTATTAGTACTGACAGTATACACAAGCTTACTCATAAGCCACTCAATGGTTTCCAGGCTATGGTGGTTTCTTGAGCATCTTTCCATTCATGAACATGGTCTTACTATGGGGATGAAGTTTCGTGTGTGTGTGTGTGTGTGTGTGTGTGTGTGTGTGTGTGTGTGTGTGTAAGCTTTAGAGTAAGGATTTATCATAAAAGTGAGATGAAATGCTCTAGGACCTGGAAACCTTCCTCTTTCCTCTCTTTCCATTAGAGTGCAACAAATACTCTACTCCTCTGTTCCTCTGTTCATCCATTGGATTTTGAGCTCCTGGGAAATCAGCAATCCTGCCTTTTAGAGCAAAAATAATTATCATAAATGTTTAAATCCTATTAAGAAAAAAAATGGGTTATGCTATGAAAGGGTTAGTGCCTTGCAAATCATTTTACCTGTGCAAAAGAACACCTATAGCAATAGAACCCAAATCCCATTGTATTTTCCTATTTGTTACAGAAGGAGAGCTTTCTTTGGAGCTATTGGCAGTTTGCATTTACGATAGAGGTCAGGTGGGGTGGGGAGCAAGGACATCCTCATGGAACAGGGTGGGTGGGGAGGAGGTATGGGATGTGGAACAGTTGGGGGGGTGCATGGGGGTAATAAAATCTAGAGTGTAAAAATATTAAAAAATGTATTCAGTATTAAATGCAAAAAATAATTTGTTTATAACTACCAAAAAATTAAGATAGGGTATTATAAAGTAAAATGAAAGAGAGGAACAGTTCCAATGTCTTAGAAGACCTTGGTGTTTCCTTTTTTAGATCTCTTCACCATAGTATGACAAATAGTCACACTCAGTAATAAATGTACAGCAAAAAAAAAAAAAATGAATGGCTTAATGACTCACTCTCTCTCTGGTATTTAAATCCTTTTTATTTTTAAACAAGCAAGCAGAAGGCTTCCAGGCTCTCGTTGACCTCTTTTCATTCTCCACCCTCTTTCTTATAAACTTTTTTTTTCTAAGTGAAATTTCTTTAATTGCTTTGTTTTTTTTTTCTTTCCCAATTTTTTATTAGATATTTTCTTAATTTACATTTCAAATGCTATTCTGAAAGTCCCCTCCCCCCTTCCCCCTCCGTGCTCCCCTGCCCACCCACTCCCACTTCTTGGCCCTGGCATTCCCCTGTACTGGGGCATATAAAGATTGCAGTACCAAGGGGCCTCTCTTCCCAATGATGGCCAACTAGGCCATCTTCTGCTACATATGGAGCTAGAGACACGAGTTCTGGGGGTTCTGGTTAGTTCATATTGTTGTTCCTCTTCTAGGGTTGCAGAGCCCCTTCAGCTCCTGGGGTTCTATCTCTAGCTTCTCCATTGTGGGCCCTGTGTTCCATCTTATAGATGATTATGAGCATCCACTTCTGTTCGAGACAGCTATATCAGGGTCCCTTAAGTAGGCACTAGCTGTCTTATAAACTTTTTAAAACACCATTCATGCTGCAGCATTTCCATTCCCATCTCTCCAGCATCTCAGCAAAACACTTCTCTCTCCAGGCTTCTGAATACGATTGTCATCTTCAAAGTTCAGATTGTTTAGCTTTCCAGCACCTATTTTTTCTGTATCCCATTCCCTCCTCTTCAAGCCTGTCCTTNCCTGTTTCTCAAATGTGTTCATTTCTAGCTTCTGCTTATACTACACAAATGTATACTTCCCACTTCATTTCATTTCTACTTTCATTGACATTTATTCTTTTCAAATTACAGTGACAACAGTCTTAAAAAAACATAAACACACAAGCAAACAGAAAACATCATGTTACTCACCAACCCTCTTCTCCACCTTATAAACACATGTTCAAACTTTTTCATGGATTTGCAGTGATTCTTAAAAGATGTCCGCATGTGACATCTCCCTGACTCCCTTGCATGCTAGTCATTGTTTGGATTCTTTGAGCACTCCATGTATCCTTGAATCAAGAATGTATTGAGAAGGGTTGTCATCATCATGGAGAACTCTTCTCCCTCCCATGTGTACCCCACCTTCCACATAGGTGTACTCTGTAACCCTGCTTGGCAACAAATCACAGAGGTTTGATAGGATAAATACACAACTTAGTTAACGTGTAGTTCCTACAGGTCAGGGCTTCTCTGAGTCTGCTTCTTGGAGTCTCACTAGACAGAAATCATGTGCAAACTCACCTGAGGCTTAAGACACTATTCCAGCTTCCACTGAGATGGTGGAAGAATTCATTTCCTGATGATCTGGGACTGAAGTGATTCTTTCCTTTCTGGTTCCCATTAATAAGTGATGAGATTAAGCAAAGTCATGCATCATGATGCATCCATACAGGTAAATAATAACCAGCAATAGAAACATCGAACTATTATGTATGCACGTAATTACAAAAATGAAACTTAAACAAACTACCACACATAAAAATTATAGACCAAATAATATAAACTTTGGCCTTTACATTGCAAGCGATGAAGTAATATCCTTTTCTCCCTGCAAAGCTGATACACTAAAAGACAAATTAATAAGAGAGAAGCCTTGGAAGGTATTTGTTAAGTTCGATGTAGCATGGAATATCCCAGTATTAGCAATCAGAACTGAGTCATGCTTTTATGATGAGTTTGACAGAGTAGGCAGTCAAGAAGAACTGTGACAGGACAGAGAGGGTATTACTTAGTTGTGATGATCTAGGGAAACCTCCAGGCAAGTTGGGATTTTTTCAACATCTCTACTTCTCTGAGGGTTAAGGAGCTCCCTTCCTCTAGATAAGGAGATAAGGAAGGTTCCTCTGGAATGAGGATCTGACAATCCTTGTAAGGGTCGTCATAAGGATCTTATGATGAGAGAAAAGCCAAGTCTTTTTTTCCAATTTTTTTATTAGATATTTTCTTAATTTACATTTCAAATGCTATTCCGAAAGTCTCCTCCCCCCTCCCTCCTTCCCCCTCCCTGCTCCCCTGTCCACCCACTCCCACTTCTTGGCCCTGGCGTTCCCCTGTATTGGGGCATATAAAGATTGCAGTACCAAGGGGCCTCTCTTCCCAATGATGGCCAACTAGGCCATCTTCTGCTACATATGGAGCTAGAGACACGAGTTCTGGGGGTTCTGGTTAGTTCATATTGTTGATCCTCTTTTAGGGTTGCAGACCTCTTCAGCTCCTGGGGTTCTATCTCTAGCTTCTCCATTGTGGGCCATGTGTTCCATCATATAGATGACTGTGAGCATCCACTTCTGTATGAGACAGCTATATCAGGGTCCCTTAAGTAGGCACTAGCTGTCCTATGCCATAGTGTCTGAGTTTAATGACTGATTATGGGATGGATCCCCCGTGGTGGAGTAGTCTCTGTATGGTCCATCCTTTCATCTTAGCTCTAAACTTTGTCTCTGTAACTCCTTTCATGGGTATTATGTTTCCTCTTCACAGGAGGAATGAAGTATCCACAAGCTGGTCTTCCTTCTTGATGTTCTTGTGTTTTGCAAATTGTATCTTGGATATTCTAAGTTTCTGGGCTAATATCCATTTATCAGTGAGTGCATACCCAATGACTTCTTTTGTGATTGGGTTACCTCACTAAGGATTATATCCACCAGATACATCCATTTTCCCAAGAATTTCATAAATTCATTTTTTTTAATAGCAGAATAGTACTCCATTGTGTAGATGTACCACATTTTCTGTATCCATTCTTCTGTTGAGGGACATCTGGGTTCCTTCCAGCTTCTGGCTATTATAAATAGGGCTGCTATGAACATAGTGGAACATGTGTCCTTTTTACCAGTTAGAACATCTTCTGGGTATATGCCCAGGAGAGGTATTGCTGGATCCTCTGGTAGTACTATGTCCAATTTTCTGAGATAACACCAGACTGACTTCCAGAGTGGTTGTGACGTTCCTTCCCCTTGTGTGATTTTCAATACCAATATGTCATGTTGTAGATCAGCAATTCTCAAACTTCCTAAGGCTGCAGCCATTCTATAGAGTTCCTCAGGTTGTGGTGACCACACAGTCATAAAATTATTTTTGGTTGCTACTTCTTAACTGTAACTTTCCTACAGTCAGTAATAACTGTAATGTAAATATTTTTGGAGATAGAGGGTTCCCAAAGGGGTCACAACCTACATGTTGTGAACCACTATTGCAGAGTAATGTTTTTTGAACTCTGCCAGCATAAGCTAGTAGAGAAGGTGATCTATTGTGTGGGGTAGCAGATCTGTGGTTACTGGAGATTGGGCAAGAAGAGGAAATTTGAAAGGCCCTAAAGACTGGTATGAAGAATCTTTAAGAAGCAATGGGAGAGAGTCAATGATCAAACTGTAAGTTTTAAATATTAGTGGCTTATTTTATAGCAACTACACATCTGTGTAAATCTGCAGCTGTAGAGGAGACAAGCAGAGCAGCCACAACATCCCTTTGGTCCTTTAAATCACTGCCTTCTTTCCCTTGACATTGGCCAACCAACCCCTCTGGGCTCCTCTTTTAGAATCTGCTTTCTCTCCACTCTCTGGAAATAGCCATGGCTGTATGCTTCATCAGATAGTCAGTCTTCCTTTGATGCCAACAGGAGCACTGTCAAGTGTAGACTCTGAGGACAATTTGGAGAACTGATGGATATATTTCAAATGTATATGGTGAAACTTTGAACTAAACCAAATTGTCTTTACATAGAGGCCTTAAAACCCTATGGCACTTTGAACCCAAAGTAGAGTATACTACAACATTTTGCCAAAGATAGCCATAGAGTAAAATTCCAATCATGTATTAATTTGATAATCATTAAAATATATTAAAAGTATAGTCAGAACATCAAAGCATACTCATAACAGACTAATAGTTTAATTACAGAGACCTAATGACCAAATTTAACAGTACTAAATGGTGAGGCCATTTCCTTAGTTCAAATGTTTCGTGCTTTGTTTTGATTTGATTTGTTTTGTTACCAAGACTTTGTTCCATGTTACAGGTAAAAGCATACATGTGCTTTACAGACACCATGGTATAATTTCCTGTTAGAGGTATCTCAGTAGAGAAAATTTCATGTAATTCTCCAGTGTGCACAGAATGATTCCCAATACCTACTACTTATTAAATCATAGCTATACCCACTCTACCCCAAGTACTACAATTAGAGTGTGATTTCACTCCCCAAATCCAAAGGAAAAATACCTGCATTGAAGAAAACTCCAGCTACAGTCAACCACACAAATGAAAGTACTTGAAAAACCGCGGCATGCATACAATTAGCTAATAAACTTCAAGTTAATAATTATCTGAAATTAGGAAGGCGACAAAGAAAGAGAGAAAGGAGAGTACTGCATAGCAACCCCACCTTCTCCCTAAAAGCATGCACCCCAGTGGTGGCAGTCACAACATGTTTGGGAAAACATTGTTGGACTTGGTGGAGGTAACAGTTATAGCGTGGCTTTCAGGAAGAGGGGAGTTGGAGAGTATGGTCCTAAGAACATTACGGTAATTGTGTTCAACACCAGGGGAAAGACGTAAAGCAGCAAGGTGTGGAAAAATAATACGTTTTAATGGAAAGGAACATAAAACAAACTTCACATCGGTGCCCTTTAAATGCATTCACGGGAGCTGTTAATTTTGAAAAGGTAAAGTGGACTGTTCATAACATTCAGAAGTAGAGAATGGTAAGAGGGACTATTTTTGGATAACAGAAAGTGCGGTGCTAAATCTTAAAGTCACGGCTACTTAAATTCTTGCCATATTCCAATTTTAGTTCCGTGACCTAGAAAGCATTAGCAACTCAGCACCCATGAGAGGTCTTCTGACAGATCAAGTCTGTAACTGCACATTTGGACTCCTTCATAAGAATAATGAACTCCTATAAGTTAAAGGTACTAAACGCTGGCAGATAAAAGATATTCAAAACATGAAATGAAATGGATTGAATTATAAAAACCTACAGAAGCTCAGAAGTAAATATTCTCTATGGATAATCTAATAACATTGATTGCTCATAGAAATGATTGAAAATAAGCATCAGAAGAAGATATAAGCTGTGCTCAAAAGCTCACAGGGAGGAAAACTTCTACTTATGTGCCTTCTTTGTTTGTTTTTGAGACTGAAATTTAATTACAACATTCCTGCTAGGCATGGTGGTGGATGTTTTTAACCACAGAACTTATGAGGCAGTGGCAGACAGATCTCTTGAGTTCAAGGCCAGTCTGGTCTATAAAATAAGTTCCAGGACACAGATGGCTTTATAGAGAGACCCTGCCTCAAAAAGAAAGAAAAAGAAACAAATTAGCATATTTCTCCCTTCCCCTGCCTCCTTTTCCACTGTCCTTCAAATGCATGAACTTTTTTTTCATTAATTGTTATTGTAAACATACGTGCATTTGTGTATACATATATATTTGTAAATATACCTGTTGAGCTTACATAATGTCAATTGTATGCATGCCTTCAGGGTTATTTAGTACTAAGCAACCAATTGGTTCGTTCTCTGGGAGGACTGCCTCTCCTGCTCCCAGCTATACTCGGTTTTCTTTCTTTCTTTTTTTTTTTTTTCAATTTTTTATTAGATATTTTCTTCATTTACATTTCAAATGCTATCCCGAAAGTTCCCTATACTCTCCCCCAACCCCTGCCCTGCTCCCCTACCCACCCACTCCCACTTCTTAGCCCTGGTGTTCCCCTGACTGGGACATATAAGGTTTGCAAGACCAAGGGGCCTCTCTTCCCAATGATGGCCAACTAGGCCATCTTTTGCTACATATGCAGCTAGAGACACGAGCTCTGGGGGTTCTGATTAGTTCATATTGTTGTTCACCTATAAGGTTGCAGACCTCTTCAGCTCCTTGGGTACTTTCTCTAGCTCCACCATTGGGAACCCTGTGTTCCAATAACTGACTGTGAGCATCCACTTCTGTGTTTGCCAGGCACTGGCATAGCCTCACACAAAACAACTATATCAGGACCGTTTCAGCAAAATCTTGCTGACATATGCAATAGTGTCTGCGTTTGGTGGCTGATTATGGGATGGATCTCTGGCTGCAGCAGTCACTGGTTGGCCCAACCTTTTGTCTCAGCTCCACACTTGATCTCTGTAACTCCTTCCATGTGTGCTTTGTTCCCAATTCTAAGAAGGGGCGAAGTGTCCACACTTTGGTCTTCGTTCTTCTTGATACTCAGTTTCCTGTAGTTTTTTATGTCCAGTCAAGGCCTCGTGGGCTTTTCCCGTCGAGTGTGTCATGTCTATTGGTTTCAACCTTGTTCAGTTCATGCTTCTATAGTCATGTTGGTGAGGCTCTATAGGTGTAGCTGCTGATGTTACTAGGTGATATGATCTCACACCAAACTCTATGACCCTATGACTCTTACTGTCTTTCTGGCCTGCTTCTACAATGTTCCCTGAGCCTTAAGTGCATGGGTTGCTTTGTAGTTGTATCCTTTAGGACTGGGTGCCAATATTCTGCATTTTGATTGGCTGTTTTTTTGATTGGCTGTTTTTTTGATTGATTGGTTGGTTGGTTGGTTGGTTGGTTGGTTGGTTGGTTGGTTGGTTGGTTGGTTGGTTGGTTGGTTGGTTGGTTGGTTGGTTGGTTGGTTGGTTGGTTGATTGGTTGGTTGGTTGGTTGGTTGGTTGGTTGGTTGGTTGGTTGGTTTGGGTTTTTGGTTTGGGGGTTTGGGGTTTGGGGCTTGGGGTTTGGGATTGGGTTTTTTTGTTTTCACTTTGTTTGTTTTTATGGTTCTGCGGATTGTTTTGTTTTGTTTTGTTTTGTTTTGTTTTAGGTCCCCATCTGTTGCCAAAGGAAGTTGAAGAGGGATAAAATCTGCACTTATCTGTAGATACAAGTGTTTATAGGTTAGGGATATAGTTAGGGATTATGCTAGTTTGATAAATTGACGGTTGTAAATTCTTCTCCAAATAACCACCATTTCACTAACACTGAGTAGTTTAGCTATGTTTCCAGTACCAGACATGGAATCCCTTTTGTTGAGCTGGAATTAAATCCAATTAGAGATATTGGTTATGGCAACATATGTGTGTCCCTACTGTACCAGTAGGATTATCGTGCCATGCTGTTCATTGATGTGGCTCATAGGCATCATAGCTGGATATAACTATTGGTTGCTTCCCTCATTTAGAAGCTTGTGTGGCACCTTGTTGTACCATTAATGTCATTCTTCAGGGATGGGCATCTTAAAAACATTTGTGGTGTGTATGTATATGTGAGTGTGTTTTCTGCCATAGTACATAAATGGATGTCAGAAGACAACTTTTGAGTGTCAGTTCTCCTTTACTACCATGCAGATCCTGGGGATCAAATTCAGGTTTTCAGCCTTGGCAGTAAGCACTTTTATCTACTGTGCCATCTCACTGTCCCTCAATTACAAGTTTAAAAACTATTTGACTATTTGACTAAGCGGAAAACAAGCCTCTTTTGATAAGTGGTGCTGAACAACTATATAAGTGAGTGCCTTACCCTTAGAAAACTATTATTTAATTGTAAAGCTGTGTAATAGGCAATATAGATATCCATTATATGCAAGGTATTTATATTAGCATGCATACATTACTGAATGCCCTAGTTCACCTCCAAGTTCTGTAATAAAACATCATTGCTAAATCATTGGTTTGGCTTACCTGTTTAATAACTAGTAAATGTGGATTAATTTCATTCACTGAGTATGGGTATCCCATCTTCTCAAAACCTTTTATTGAAATGATTGTCTTTTGTTCAATGCAAGTTCTTGAGTCAATTATAAAAGAAAGTCAGGGCAGGACCTCCCACAGTAACCTGGAGGCAGAAACTGAAGCACAGGTCATGGAGGGATGCGGCTTACTAACTTGCTTCCCATGGCTTGCTCATCCTCCTTTTTTATACAAGCAACCCAGGCCTACATGCCTATCGTGGTCGGGGCCCTGCCCACCATGGGCTGAGCCTTCTCACATAATTCACTAATCCATAAAATATTTCACAAAGTTGCTTACTGCCCATTTGGTGTGGACAATTTCTCAGTTTACTTTCTCTCTTCCTATATGAGATGAGTGTATGTCAAATGTTATAAGTTCATAATCAATGGACGTTTTTTCCTTTTCCTCTGAGCGCACAATCATTGAAAGGTAATAATTCTTCAAAACAATGGTAACACATTACATAAGCCATATCACAATGAAACTCAGCAATTAAAAAAAAAAAAAAAAACAACTCTATGGGCTGGAGAGATGGCTCAGTGGTTAAGAGCACTGACTGCTCTTCCAGAGGTTCTGCATTCAATTCCCAGGAATCAAATGGTGGCTCACAACCATCTGTAATGGGACCCAATGCCCTCTTCTGGTGTGTCTGAAGAGAGTGACTGTGTACTTACACACACACACACACACACACACACACACACACACACACACACACACAAAATAAGTCTACAAAGCTAAAACATAGAGAAAAAAAGAATAGGAAAAAATATCAAAAAAAAAAAAGACTACATTGAAATTATCTATTGGGAGTGACTTCAGCACTGACTGCTAATAGTTTATGTCTTCTTTGCAGCAAGAGCTTAGAAATTCTTTATTTTTAACATAAGTAGGTTCAAATGTTCTTATTCATCCAACACTTAAAATTAAATCATAAAATTTTGATTTATTTAAGAAGTTTGACTTATTGGTCAGTTGGAACCCACAAACCTGCAGAACTTGATGTCAAGATTCTATGGCGGAACACATCACATACTTCAGCCATAAAACATGGAGCAAACAAGTTTGCCTTGACCTTGAAGTTTCCTCTCTGTTGGTACCTTCCATAGTGTCAGAAGGTGATATGCACACTACCAGAAGAGGAAATTAATCATTACCCTCACCTACCTCTGAATACTGCGAGCTTCAATCATGATATTTCTGGTGAGCTGTGTCTACAGGCACAATAGAATTTAGGGCCTATTTCACTGGACAGAACTCATGTCATAGCCCCAAACCCTATGACACATGGATCATAGGCTCTAGGGGAGCACGTACTTCTATTACTCTGATAAATGGATATACTGTTAAACAAATCCGATTGACTTATTGTCACAGCCATAAAGCAGTACATCTCTCAACCCTCATCAGAAAAGATGCCTTTTTTTAAGAGTATAATTAAAATGCTTCTCCCTTCCTTTTCCTCAGTCAACATACTTCCAAATATCTCTCCTTGCTCTTCTTAAAATTTATGGTCTCCTTTCTCATTAATGGTTGTTACATGCACATACATGCATGTACATACATATTCCCAAATATAACCTGTGCAGCCTGTATACTGTTGCATATATGTGTGTGTGTGTGTGTGTGTTGTACATATATGTGTATATATTTTTCATTTTATATATATATATATATATATATATATATATATATATATATATATATATATATATATATATTTTATATGGCCCCTTGATGAGGGTTAGTATAAAGACAAATATCTATAGAGTGTAGTTAGGAATTAATGACTTACTACCCTGGGTTCTTGGCTAGGTTTACAATATCAGGAATGATTTCCCTCTTGTTGAATAGCTCATAAGTCCAATTGGAGAGCTTCTAGTTACTGCCAAGGTATGTGTGCAACTGTTGCACACTTAACTGTGCCATGCTGGTCATTGTCGTTGTCCATGTGCATCATAGCTGGGTAAAGCTGTTGGTTACTTCTTTCTGTTAGAAGCTTGTACTTTCTGGTACCATAAAGCTAATCCTCAGGAAAGGGGATGACATGATGTCATCATCAATAGGAACTTACTCATACCTATGGTGAACAACCTAGAGTAATATCAATAATCTGTATGCTCTTGGATAACACTGACCAGAAATTCAAAAGACAGCTTCTCATGCCTAGTGTTGGGGATTTTGTTATGATATCTTTGGTTCTTAGAGGGAGAATTGTCAGCTGGATGAAAAATATTTATTTAAGTTATATGTGTGTATTTATGTGTGGAATTGTGTGAACTGCGGGGTTTGTTTCTAGGTAAATATTTAATAATATGATTCCTTTTGATTGCTTCACACATCCTTATTATTATTTACCCTCTTCTCCCCTTCTGCATTTATCTCCCCCACCCTAACTTGCACTCCTTTTTTTCCCAACTCCCCAGTCACATCACATACCCTTCTATTCTCCTTGCCTTTGGTCCCAGCCCTCCTACCTCAGCAATGGTCTCTTTTTACTTTCCTGTTCTCTGCTGTTACTCTAGGATATGGGCTCAAATGTGAAGATTTGGAGCTAGGTGCCTAGGATGACCAAGAACATGCCATGTGTGTCTTTCTGGGTCTGGGTTACTTCACTTGATATGATCTTTTCAAGTTCTATCCGTTTACCTGAAAGTTCACGATTTCATTTTTCTTTTCAGCTGACTAGTATTTTACTACCCATTCATTAGTTGAAGAACATTTAGGTTGTTTCTATTTCTTACTATTATGAATAGAGCAGAGTGTCTGTGGAGTAGGCTGTAGAGTTATTTGGCCATATGCCAATGGGCCATATAGCTAAACATATGGTAGATTTATTTTTAGTTTTTTTGAGAATTCTCCACACTAGTTTCCAAAGTAATTGTACCATTTTACAATCCTACCAGCAATAAATTAGGCTTCTCTTTTCCCTGCACCCCTCCAGCATATGTTTCCCTGCCCCCCTCCAGCATATGTTGCCAATTGTTTGGCTGATCTTTGCCATTCTGACTGTAAATGATGATGTCTCAAAGTTGTTGGGTTTTCATTTCTATAATCGTTAGGAATGATGAACACTTTTGTCTTCTATTTGTTAGCCACTCCTTTCATCTTTAGAGGACTAATTGTTTAGGTCCAAGATCCACTTTTAGAGTGAATCATTTTACTTAAAATGTTTGAGGTTCTTTATATATTCTATATATCAATCCTCTGTCAGATGTACAGTTGGCAAAGGCACCTACTGAACTTCCTCTTCAGACAGTTGATTCTTTAGCTGTGTGGAAGCTTTTTGGGTTTATGAAGTTTATCCTTAATTTGGGCGTAAACAGAGATATACTCAGAAGGTCCTCTTACACATCTGCATGTTATATGATATTGCCATTGTTTTCTTCTAGCAGCTTCAGGGTTTAAGGTTTCACTTTATGTACTTAAAGTCAGCTTTTGTGCAAGGCAATTGATATAGTTCTAATTTCATTCACTTGCACATAGACATCCAGTTTTCCCAGCACCATTTGTTGGAGATGTTTCTTTTCTGTTAGTTTTTGGCATTTTTGTCAAATGTTAAATGCTATTCACATTTGGGTCTTCAATTTTGTTCCATTGATCTACATGTCTGCTTTTGTGCCCATAACAAACTTCTTTTATCACTACGGCTCTGTAATATTTTAAGGTCCGGGATGGTAACCACTCTGGAATTGTACTCTTGCTTACAGTTGTTTTGGCTCTCTGTGCTGGATGATTTCATGTCAATTTGACATAAGCTAAAGTCATCTGAGAGGAAGGAATCTCAATTAAGAAAATGCCTAAATAAAATAAGGCTGTAGGCAAGCCTATAGGACATTATCTTAATTAATGATGGATGGAGGAGGGCCCAGCCCATTTTGATTTGTGCTGTTCTAGGTTGGTGGTCCTGAGTTTTATGGAAAGTTTTATGCTGAGTAACCCATAAGGAGCAAACTAGTAAGCTAAGTACCGTCCATCCATGGCCTCTCCATCAGCTTCTGTCTCCAGTTCCCAACACTGTTTGAGTTCCTGTCCTGACTTCCTTTGATGATAAAACAGTGATATTCAAGTATAAACCAAATAAACCTTTCCTCCTCAACTTGCTTTTGGTCATGATGTTTCATGGCAGAAAAAAAAAACCCTCTAAGATTGTATCTGAGATCTTTTGTGGTTCTATGTGGATTTTAGGATAGATTTTTTTTTCCTTCTATTTCTGAGGAGAATGAAATAAGGATATTGTCTGAGATTGCATAGAATATATAAATAGATTTTTGTAAAATGGTCATTACCTCAATATTAATCTACCAATCCATGAGCATGGGTGATGTTTCCATTTTTTAGGATAGTCCCTATTTCTTTGTTTGGGGTTTATTTTTTTTATTGTAGAAGCCCTTCACTTCCTTTGTTAGGTTTATTCTTAGAACATTTATTTTCTCTGAGGCTATTGTGAATGGAATGATTTGTTGTTGGTAAATAAGAAAGATATTATGCCGGGTGTGGTGGTGCACGCCTTTAATCCCAGCACTTGGGAGGCAGAGGCAGGCAGATTTCTGAGTTCGAGGCCAGCCTGGTCTACAAAGCGAGTTCCAGGACAGCAAGAGTTATACAGAGAAACCCTGTCTCGAAAAACCAAAAAAAAAAAAAAAAAAAAAAAAAAAAGATATTTGTTTGTGCAAGTTGATTCTATACCCTGCCACACTGTTGATTTTATCATTTCTAGAATTTTTCTAGTAGGATTTGGAGATTTCTAATATATAGGAACATGTCATCTGCAAATAGGGATAGTTTGATCTCCTCTTTTTCTGCTTGTATCCCTTTAATTTCCTTCTCTTTTCTTATTGTTTCAGTGAGGACTTCCATCACAACATTTAGACAAAGTAAAAATCATGGATATTCCTGTCTCATTCCTTATTTTAGTGGAATTGCTTCAAGTTTTAGAGAAGCTTCTTTTTGTAGTAGACAGCAACTGACAGAGACTCACAACTGGCCAATGTGCAGAGAATAAGGGACCGCAGAGTATTTAGCTCAAAATGGGGCATTTACACTATGTCCCCTCTTCCTAAGTCTCAGGAATCATTGTTAAAGAGAAAGTATTGCTGGATTTTCCCAGTAGTATTATGTCCAATGTGTTGAGGAACTGCCAGACTGACTTCCAGAGTGGTTGTACCAGCTTGCAATCCCACCAACAATGGAGGAGTGTTCCTCTTTCTCCACATCCTCACCAGCATCTGCTATCACCTGACTTTTTGATCTTAGCCATTCTGACTGGAGTGAGGTGGAATCTCAAGGTTGTTTTGATTTCATTTCCCTGATTTTTAATGATGTTGAACATTATAATAATACACAAGATATAATTTACAAAACTCAAGAAAATCAAATCGAATGAAGACTAACGTGCAGATACTTAATTCCTCCTTAGAATAGGGAATCAAACACCCATGGAAGGAGTTACAGAGACAAAGTATGGAGCTAAGACGCTCTGGACTATCCAGAGACTACTCCACCTGGAGATCCATCCCATAATCAGCAACCAAACCCTGACACTATTGAATATGCCAGCAAGATTTTGCTGAAAGGACCCTGATATAGCTATCTCGAGTGAGGCTATGCCAGTGCCTGGCAAATACAGAAATGGATGCTCACAGTCATCTATAGGATGGAACACAGGGTTCCCAATGGAGAAGCTAGAGAAAGTACCAAGGAGTTGAAGGGGTCTACAACCCTTTAGGTGGAACAACAATATGAACTATCCAGTACCCCCAGAGCTCATGTCTAGATGCATATGTAGCAAAAGATGGGCCTTTCTATGTTGGTTGCTTTTTTTTTACTGATCCATTAGAAGGAAAGGCATATTATTTCTACTGATAGAGTTTGTAACCATCCTTAAAAGTTTTCCTGAGATCATTGGCAATGACAGTTAGAGAAGTCCTCAAATGATGGAAACCTATGTATAGGTGCAGATTTCTTTGGTGGAAAGAAGCAGGTGGGAAGGAAGACTGTGGATCACATCAAAATCCTGCTCTTTACTCTGGCATCACTAGCATTACAGAAACCATTTCTAGTGCTAAAAGAAATGTAGAGAGAAGCTGTTAATAGAGCAGGAAATCCAGGGACATTCTTACAGGATATCAGAAGCAGATGTTCAGTCAATGGGCAGTACAAAAGTATCTGAGGCCCAATGGACTCATGTCATGGTATTAACTGCAGGTTTAAAATCCTGGACCTAGGCAATAGGCCAACGTGTTGGGGAAAACAAACAGAGCTCTGCAAGCCAGCCGTGTCTGCAAAACAAGGACTGGAATTGGCTCAGAGTATAGCAATCTGGGCTTTGTGGTGGTCTTTAGTGTTTTCTCTCTGCCACATTTGCCTTCTGGTGAGTCCCTGACAGCTAGATAATTTATAGAAAAACAGTTATAGCTCATTGTAGTTTTATATATCTTAGTTTTCAAAAAAAAAGTGCATGATTTTGAGTTTGAAGTCTTCCTAGAAAACCTCCTCCTTAATTTAATTTGTTTTCTGTGCCATCCTTGGGCAGGTACCACCCTCTAACACTATTTCATGCTCTTGGTTCCACTCTTCTCTAATTTTGATTTATTTCATGATTTTTTTAGAAAAAATTCTTTCCTTAATTTTGTTGTTATTGTGATAATAACAAATTCAATATTTTTTTCAGCTACTCTTTGTAACTATTAACTATAAATGCAGATCCCGGCAGTATCTTTGAGTCCCTTCTGCCATATTTGACTGACACTCCATGCCTGTTGTTTGAGAACCCCTCAATTCCCTGTGTACTGAGTCCTTAGTAATTTCCATTCCACTCTGATTCTTTGAATAAGATGGTCTTAAATATCACTCATAAATATTATAATGCAAAATTATCCTTTCTGTGACCGGCTTATTTAAGTTAACGTAATGTTCTCAAGGCTCATCCAGGCTGATGTTTATGAGAGTATTTCCTTCTTTATTTCTCAAAGCTGAGCAGCACTGTATTATATATTTAGTTCACATACTCTCCATCCATTCATCTGTTGAAGGACATTTAGGTTGTTTACACACTCTAGCTATGGTGAATAATGCCACAATGAAAATAAGAGTTATTTCAGTTCTTCTGGATAAATGCCCAGAAGAGCTGTTGGAATCCATGGTAGCTGTCGTTTTAATTTTTTAGGAACCTCCACAATAACTTTTATAGCATTCCACCAACAGTGTGCAAAGGTCGAAATTTATCCAAACACCACTAGCAATACATTTCTTTGTATTGTTAGAATTAGTTGGTTAGTTTGCTTTGTTTTAGTAGAAATAAGCCTTAGAGATAACAGGTCTTGTTACCACTTTAATTTACCTAACCTTAATTAGTTATACACAGGAATTTTTTTTCAATATACCTTTGGGTCATTTGTGTGTTTTCTTTACTTAAAGTGTTTGCTCCTGCCCTTAGACCATTAGAGGCACCAGATTTCAAAATATTATAGTGATATTTAACTAAGACAGCATTATGCAGTGCACTGACATAGAGGCAAGAGAAGAACAGGCAACTGAGAAAGAAGAAAACTCATACATATGTGTGGTCAACTGATCTTTGACAAATTGCCAAGATGGTATGAAGGAGCAATGGTTGATCTCTTTACAAGTGATCAAAATGTAGATACAAGACAGTGACATTAAACCCTCACCTTACACCATATAAAAATAACTCCTAGTGACACATTATTATATCTATAGATCAGTGCATCACAGAATGCTCATCTTCTTTTTACAGTAGATAGTACAGTGATCCACAACTTTTTAAAAGGCAGGGAATATGAAACTGGAAAATATTCAGGCATAAAAGGAACATATATACTGTACCTCTCTCCCAGGGTTCTGGGATCACTGCAAAAGAGGGTTCAGAAAGAGTATAAGAGCCAGAGGTGGTATATTATTGCAAGAAAACGTTATCCTATGGATAGAGCAAGGCAACATGCAAATAGGAAAGCATATTCTGACCCCATGTACAGAACTCAATTGAGCCCAAACCAGACAAATCCCAATGTGGTGAGGAAAGTTAGCCACACAATCCCACCCCTCCCCATGGAGTAAATAGCAGTTGTAATCTACTGGAAGAGGCAGAGGCAGTTTTCTCTAAATATATATCCATTGATATATGCCATGCTCCAGTGGAAAACCATACATCCACAACTATTTGAACAGCATAAATTTGGTCTTAATGGGCTTAAAAACATTGTCCTGATGTTTCCTTGTATGCCAGGAATGATTTCTTTGTTCTTCAAATTAATTTTCGTTCTTATAGTGGTTTCTATCCCTGTCTTCAGGACAGATTTCCCAAAATTTAGTATAATGCTGACTGGAAGTCCTAAGTGCCTAGCAGGACTTTGCCAGTGGTAAACGTCACAGAGAGATTCAGTCGGGATATGGCCATATCAGTAAGGACCCTTAAAATTGTTGATAATAATTGGTTTTCTCCCTCTGTAATTACCTCATTTGTTTAGAATATTGTCTCTCAGACATCTATCTGCCTTATACAAAATTCTTCAAAGTAAGAGGTAGGTGTTGGCAGGAAAGTATCCTCTTGGTTCATGAAATTTAGTTTACAACCTGCCCCTGTTGTCAAGTTGTTCCTCTGCATCAGATTCTACAGAATCCCCAATGTTCTGTGTGGTAAAGAGTCACCTCGATATGTGGCAAGGAACTTCTGTCAATCTACAGAGAAATTTACCAAATGCTGCCTGTGTTCTACCTCTTGCTTCAGTTCTAGTTAAATTACCAAGCCTTACCCTGGGCCTGTGGTAAGAACCAGCTTCATTTTCTGTTTATCCAGCCTGCCCCGCCTTCAAAAGCCTACATATGTTTAACATATCTGGCAAGCTTTCCTACAAACTGTGGGCATTTGTCACATTATTATAAGTTCATGATTGGCAATAATGGAGCAAAGGTAAACTTTATATGCCCCAATACAGGGGAACGCCAGGGCCAAGAAGTGGGAGTGGGTGGGCAGGGAGCAGGACAGGCGGAGGGAAGAGGGAACTTTCGGGATAGCATTTGAAATGTAAATTAAGAAAATATCTAATTAAAAATTGAAAAATAATGGAGCAAAGGAAAGGGAATATTTCATTGGGGTGACATTCCATTAACAAATTCATGCAAAAAAAACCCCACAAATTCATGCAGCTGAAAAAAAATCGTGAATCATACATGCATGATCTGAGTATAGGATCTAGATGTCATGGGAAACCAAATTCTCAAAAGATAAAGCTACTCAGAGGAACTGAACTGAGCAAGATGGTTCAGTGGGAGCCAGTTATTTGAAATACACATGTGTTTATATACAACTGTGTAAAAGGTTTTCAGAAGAGTGAATGTCTTGGGCCTTTAAGAGAAAAAGCCTTCCACATCCATGTTGACTTCCCAAATATGTCTTATTTCCTGAGCATTGAAGTAATCCTGAAATAATTTCATGAGAAAGTTGTTTGGGATATGAAAGATCAATTCTTTGAAAGCTAACAGGTGCAATAAGACCTGTAGTGCAGCTTGAGACATGATGATGTTTCAGTAGTGCTTATCTGACTATGATTAAGAGGAAATGGATGGCAGCTATACTCTATCCTTTTGTGCAAGTGTTTCTTGTTTGTTTTGAGATATAGTCTCCCTATGTAGCCCAGGCTATCCTGCCTCTGGATACTGCATGCTGTGCTTAGAGTAATTTCTGTCAAACTTGGCCCTATACTTGTTTTCCAGAACATTAAGACAGACTTACAGTTATATATATTCAAGTAGAAGAAATGGTAAACAATTATAGTGTGTTTCTTCTTTGGGGATTTCCCTCCCCCCCCCCCCTTCGGAGGATTCAGTCAAAAAAAATTTATTTAGGTTAAAAAAAATGCATACTTTTTTTGTTGTTCTTCTGGCCAAACAGAAGCTTTTCTCCTGAAATTACAATGATAATTTGAGTAGACACGGTGTAATCACTAAATTAGCATTTGGTAAGAACATAAGGATCAACAGCTCAGTCCCCAGGAAAAATAACCATCAGTTATTTAGGGCCCCAAGTGCAGGTGCTCTCATCTGAAAGGCAGCGGGTTCAGCAATTTAGCAGCTCTCACCACCTCAGCAGGATGCTGATTACTGGGATACTGGAAAGGAGAATGCCACCTACAGAATAATCAGTTCTATTTCTTTACTGGTGGGCAAGAAGGTGCCTGCTACCTACCCAACTTCATGGGCGGGGGGCGGGGGGGAGACCACATCACTCTCTGTTCTTTGTTCCTACCCCTGTCACATGATTCTTCACACAAGAAGAACAAGAAAGCCAGGCAATATCCTGCCTTTCCGGGGTGTAGGTTTGTGTTGGAAGAGGGGAGAGGTTCTTCATTATGTTCACTGTCACTGCAAGAAAGGACATAGAAGAAATTTCAATGAAGTAGGTAGGCTTACTGCTGCACCCCAACTCTTTCTCATACTGGACTTCAGTTTGTTAAAAGGTCATGCTATTCGGACTCTTTTATAACTATGGCAAATACCCGAGGAAAACACCTTAAGAGGAAAATTACTTATTCTGGTTCTTGTTTTCAGAGATCACACTCCAAGTTTGGTGGAATCCATTGCTTGAGACCTGAAGTATGCCAGACTGTCCTAGTGGGGAGAAGAGGTTATATGATGGGGGAGGCCAAGTGTATTAAGGCAGACAGGAAATAGAGGATACATAGAGCAAGGACTAAAAATAACATTTCAGAGGCATATCCACAATGATAATCATCATCTAGTTAGGCCCCACAGCTTACTTACTTGGACCATTTCCTAGCAATGCCATGATACTATGAATCTATCAAGGATTTAATCAATTGAATGATTATGTCAGAGTCCTCCAAATTCAACCACTTCCTGAAAGCTGACCAGCAACCAAGTCATATATATATATATATATATATATATATATATATATATATATATATATATATCACCTGTGAAGAATATTTCATGTTCAAATTGTAGCAAAGGAATACCTAGTTTACCTTTTGCAGTGTCCCAAAACTATTTTTCTTGCAATTTATCTTTTAAAAGCATCCATGGGATCATTCCATTTCTCAAAACCAGGCTTGAATGTCACCTCATTTTTTAGGATTAAAATTGAAAGTTGTTATCATGGCCCAAAAGACTGTGTGATCTATCAGCTGATACCCTGGGCAGCCTCATGCCCTGCAGCTCCCTGCTGTGTCTCTGTGCTTAGGACAGCAGCTCCTCTTGATTAAGCAGTGCTTCCTCCCACCATAGCATCTTACAGAAGCAGATTTCTCAGGGAAACACAACCCTGTCCTTCATCCAGTTGGCTCATTTTTAAAGAATCCGACTGGATTCTGCTAACAAACCCTCTGATACTCACGTGTTATTTTTTTCCATTTAGTAAAATAGTTATGATATCAATAATTGGTAGGTAATATTTTTTCCTATTTATCTCTTCTGCCTAAAAAAATTATTCTTTCTTTCTTTCTTTCTTTCCTTCTTTCTTTCTTTCCTTCCTTCCTTCCTTCCTTCTTTCTTTCTTTTTTCTTTTTTTCTTTTTTTCTTCCTTTCTTTGTCTTAGTCTAGAAAGGGTTGTGTGTGGATTGATCACATGTGTTCCTTGAAGTCTCAGTAGGAATGGCTTTAGCAGCCTCAGAGTTTTTATTTCCCAAGGGCACAGCCACAGGCCAGGGAGATTGTGCATGAAACTCTTTTGATGCCCTCTCATAGTCTCCTGGAGGGTGATTCCTCTGCTTGGACTTCACAGTTTAAAAGTCTGTTCCTGGGTGTTAATGTTACAAAAGATGGAAATTAAAAGGTGCCAGTCCATTAAAAAAATTGGTTTCCAAGGTGACACAGCATCCCTTCTATCCCTTCTGCTGTGTTGGTTATAGTGGTAAGCAAGCTCCCTGGATTGAAAAAGGAAGAGATGTGTTAATCTTATGTATCTATTTATCTGCCAGTAGAAGTGGTCAGGGGAGCAACCCAACATGCCTGCTTCTCTCCTGCTCATTTAAAGAGGAGAGCGAGGACCCATTGCTTCTGCTTCATTTCCCATCCTAATGGGGTTGTCAAGAATCTATTGAAGCAGGTGGAAAAATCACATTGTTAATAACGTGAAATTGTGATTTTTTATGGAGTCCATCACTTTATCAACTCAAGGAGTAATAAAATTCATCAGCTGAAACAAAATCCTGTTACACTCTTTCTTTTTCCCAGCATCTTACCCAGGTAATTTATATTTAATTTGGACTTTTAGAGAAATGAGTTTTTAAAAAATCATGTAAAAAAGAGAATTTATAAAATTGATAGCAAAAAATAGTAAATAAAAAATTTGATAGGAAACTAGAAACTCACCTTTAAAAGTTGGCCATGTTAGTGTTTAAGAAGGAAACTAAAAAAACAGAAGTCAGAGCTGTGGAGGGAACACAAGGCCAGGACTCCAGGCATCAGTGAAGTGGTAAAGGGAACAGGTAGTGAATGATCAAACTCTGTAACATGGAAGGGATTAAAGACAGGAATGTGGAGAAGGGGCAGTTGTTATTAGACATATCAAAGATACCTTACATTAAGAAAAAGAATATCAGGAATTGGGTAGTGGCCTATAAAACCACTTACTGCTTTTTCAGAAGTTACAAGTTAAATTCCCAGCACTCATTCATGTTGGATGGCTCACAGCTACCTATAATTCCAGCTCCAGGGAATCAGGCACCTCTGTTCTCTATGGCACCTACACTCATATGCACATGCATCCACAAAGACACAAAAGCATACACAAAATAAAAAATAAATAAAACCCAAAAAAGAATAAAAATTGCCCTAACATAAAAGTTCCCTCAGGGAAAAGTGGGCTACATGAGGTGTCTTAGGGTTTTACTGTTGTGAACAGACACCACGACCAAGGCAAGTCTTATAAAAGACAACATTTAATTGGGGCTGGCTTACAGGTTCAGAGGTTCAGTCCAGAATCATCAAGACAGGAACATGGCAGCATCCAGGCAGACATGGTGCAGGACTAGCTGAGAGTTCCATATCTTCATCTGAAGGATGCTAGTGGAAGACTGACTTCCAGGCAGCTAGGGTGAGTGCTTTAGCCCACATCCACAGTGACACACCTACTCCAACAGGGCCACACCTTTTTATAGTGATACTTCCTGGGCCAAGCATATACAAACCATCACATAGGGGAAGTAGATTGGAAGACATCCCAGGACATCAGTATCATTGTAATTGCTATCCCTACAAGAGAGGAATGGGCAATCTGGCATTCACTGAGCAGTAGGACAGAGACAGCAGACATGGAAAGACATGAGTAGGAGTCAGAAACCCTGGTGGATCTGTTAGAGCATTGAGCAGCCTCAACTGGAGATAAATAAAGAAACAAGGGCTGGAATACAAAGGACTCTGTGTGTACAATTAAGAACCTTGGCATCTCCAGGATGAGACATGGCCTGGGACAAGTGATGTGCCCAGGAATCATTGGGGGCACTTCCTGTATCCAGACAGGAACCCCAGTGGAGTGATAGAGACACGAACCTACCCACAAAACTTTCAACCCAAAATTTATCCTGTCTACAGTATTGCAGACATGGGGGGTGGGAGCAGAGACTGAGGGAGTGGCCAACCAATAACCAGCCCTACTAGAGACCCATCCCATGGGCAAGCACCAATTCCTAACACTATTGATGATACTCTGTTATTCTGGCAGGCAAGAACATGTTGTCCACTGGAAGGCTCCACCCAGCAGCTGACTCAGACAAATACAGATA
>CACVCL010021788.1:0-54725 GCA_902729485.2 Mus minutoides
GTATCTTCTTTTTCTATTGTAAAGTTTGGGATATATTGATTGGTGTATCTTCTTTTTCTATTGTAAAGTTTGGGATATATTGATTGGTGTATCTTCTTATACCCACATTGCCCTTCTAGAATATGGCACTAGCTAGACAATTAGAGAAATTTGTATCGGAATTTAAGAACAGAAGTAAACCATGGATCATCATCCTAAATTGAATAGAAAGCTTGCCATGGGGGCTGAGGCATGGCTCAGCAGTTGTGAGCACTTCTAGAGGGTTTGGGTTCAGTCCTCGGCACCCACATGGTGGTTCACAACCATCTATAACTCCAGTCCCAGAAGACCCAGTGCCCTCGTCTGTCGTGCTTGGGCACCAGGCGTGCATGTGGTGCACATACCTACTTACAGGCAAAACACTCAAAAACACAAAAGAAATCTAACAAGAAAAGAAAGAAAAAGAGAAAAGAGAGCTTTTAACTTATTTCTTTATCTCCTTGTTTGCTGCTTTTAAGACTGGATTACACTCTGTATGTAGCTCAGGCTGACCTAAAATTAACTACATTCCCCAGGCTATCCTAGAACACACCATAGCCAATCAAGTACTGGCTTATAGGCATAAGACTAGAACATTTGTTTATTAAGAATTTTACCATCTCCACTTACCAAGAAAAGTCACTCATTCAACGTGTTGGTTTCCTCTCACATAATATCAGGAGAACTGTAACCAGAGTCAGGTTCTGCCATGTGAGGCTTAAGGCTCTCATGTTATGAATGAGCTCTTTCCTTTGTTCTAGAGCTCACGTGTCCTTTTTAAATTTCCGTTTTCTTGCTTGCATACCTTGGTCTGCCTTTACTATGTTACAATGGCAACACAGCTGTTCTGCCCCATTGTCTCATGTGAATTGGGTAAGGTAAAGAATTCAAAACCTCTTATTGTTTTAGAGTTTATTTTATATTTTGTATACTTCCAATTTTATAGTAATGAGCAAGAGTTTCTCTTTTTTTATTTATTTTTATTTTTATTTTTCTCTCTCTCTTTTTTTAATTTAAACTCAAGAGATACATACATTTTTTTGAGGGTACAAGGGGTCATATAGCTAAGGCTGCCTCAGATTCACTGTGTAGTAGAAGATGACCTTAAACTTCTGGTCTCCCAAATGCTAAGGTTATAGGTTACATGTCTTTATACCCAGCTTTTTATTTTTCTAAGAAAAACTTTAATCCCAGCACTTGAGAAGCAGAGACAGGTGGATCTCTGAGTTGGAGGTTACAGGATAGCCAGAGCTGCAAAGAGAAACCCTGTCTCAAAAACCAGTAAAGAAGCCGGGTGTGGTGGCGCACGCCTTTAATCCCAGCACTTGGGAGGCAGAGGCAGGTGGATTTCTGAGTTCGAGGCCAGCCTGGTCTACAAAGTGAGTTCCAGGACAGCCAGGGCTATACAGAGAAACCCTGTCTCGAAAAACCAAAAAAAAAAAAAAAAAAAAACAGAAAAGAAAAAAAAAGAAAAGAAAAATTTCTTGCTGAGGGTAATGGCACATGCCTTTAATCCCAGCATTTGGGGAAACAGAGGCAGGCAGAACTCTGAATTCAAGGCCAGCCTGGTATACAGAGCAGATTCCAGGATAGCCAGGTCTACATAGAGATGCCCCTCCCCCCAAAACCTGGAAGATCTCCTGTCTCCAGACTACACCTATGGATGACCTTACACTTCGGATCTTCATATCCCACCTGCACAGCGCTGACATTACAGGTGCACACTACCACTCCGTTTTATATTTTGTTTTTGAGACAGGGTCTCACTACATAGCCTGAAACCCACATAGACCTGTCCTTTGCCTCACAAGCTCTAGGATGAAAAGCCATGTCCTAAAATGTTACCTGTTAACAGCTACACATGCGCATGCTTGTGAACACTTGGGAATGTTGGTTCTTTTCCACCCTGTGGATTCCGGAACTTTAGCTCCAATGGTCAGGGTAGGCAGCAAGCGCCCTTTCCCACCGAACCATCTGGCCAGCCCCGTACATTTTCTTATGTATAGCCAGTGTTAGTACTGATTTTACCTGCCTGATCTCTGCCCAAATTTGTGTTAATAGCCCCTGTAAATCATATTTACAAATCCTTTATGGTTATATTTTAAATTAAGTTTTAAAGCATAAATTGAGTAAAGGCAGTATAAGTTCTGACAGTGATGCGTGGTAATGCTTTCCTGCAATTCCAGGACTCAGGAGGTTAAGAGAAGGGGATTATGGGATCCAGCATAGGATATAGAAAAAACAAAAAACAACAAAACTACCACCAACAACCAAAAGAACCAACCAAATTAAAAAACAAAACAAAAAATAATATGTTGCAAAAAAGAAAAGCTGCTTGTATGTTGGTGAATACATGCGATGTTTCACATCAGTAGAGCCAAGAGTGTGATCATAATACAGACATACGGGTTGGTGAGAATGTGGAGAAATTGGAACCCTATGTTACAGTTAGAAAAGTAAGGTAGGACAGCCACTTGGGACAGTCTGGCATAGGACTAGAGTGCAATCTGACAGATTGACTCCTAGGTATTAGAAGCAATGGAAGTGGATATCTGTGCAGAGCTGCACACCGGTGTTCACAGCAGCACCATTTCTCAGCAGCCCAATGTAGAACCTGCCTGCTCCCCAGCTGATGATGGGTAGGCAGCGCAGCGTGATAAACATGGCGTGGACTTCTGTGTGGCAGGAAAGAGTTAAAGTGTTGACTTATGCTGCAGTGAATAAGCGTTGAAAATACCATTCTCTGTGAAAGTGGTCACTTACTGAAATCTCTGTATGTATGATTCATAATAGGAAAATTAGGGAAACAGAAAGTAGGTTACTGGTTGGGGGCTGGTTATAGGGGGCTGGGGGCAGGGAATTGATTGCCAATGAGTATGGGTTAGTGTTTTGTTTTGTTTTCTCCTAGCAAGGACAAATGGTTTAGAAAGTAGAATATTATGTTACTATACAACCCTGTAAATTGTATCTTCAAGTGGATAAATGTCACGGTATATTAATTCTATCTCATTAAACTGTTTTTTAAAGATTTATTTATTTTACTTTTTTGTATGAGTACACTGTAGCTGTCTTCAGACACACCAGAAGAGGGCGCCAGATCCCATTACAGATGGTTGAGAGCCACCATGTGGTTGCTGGAAATTGAACTCAGGACCTCTGGAAGAGCAGTTAGTGCTCTTAACCGCTGAGCCATCTCTCCAGCCCCTCATTAAACTATTTAAAAAAAAAAATTAGTAACAGCCAAGAAATAAAGGATTAATAAATATATGGGTAGATTTTTTTCATATCCTAGATCATTGGCCAATGTACATTTAAGTATAAACCTAATATGGACATAGAAAGAAATAATTGTTTGATTTTTGTTGGTTTATTGGGTATTTTATTTTGTTTTGTTTTGAATAGGGTCTTGTGTAGCCCAGGCTCCCCCAAACTCCATGTGTAGTTAACTGTATCTACCTTCAGAATGTTTGGATTAATGTTTTTTGGTGTGCCACCAAAAAATTATAAATAAATAAAAATCAAAAAGGATAGATCCTTGTTCTTTCTCCACAGTTGCCAGGTAACTGTGTTCCCTTCTCTTGGCTTACAGGACTTAAAATTTCAGTATAGTATGTAGGAGAGTGGGGTTTCTATGGGAAGAATATTTTGAGTTATCAAAATAATGCTACATTACCTCAGCATGTTTACAGTGAGGTCCTGGTCTGGTTCTCTGGCCTAGTTCTTTTGAGATCCGTGTGTTCTGAGGCAGGGTCTTCTCTGTCTCGGGCTGACCCAAGTTTTCTGTGTAACTGAGGATGAACTTGAACCTTGGCTCCTGCTGTCTTCATCTTCACTTCTCAGGGTGGAATGGCATACCTAGTTTATATGGTGCGGGGATCAAACCCAAGGGTTTTCAGGCAGAATAGACAAGTGCTGACCCTAAACTCTCTCCTCAGCCCCTAAACTCTCAGGTAGAGTAAATGAGGGCTGACTACATCCCCAGCCCTGACTCCCACTAATGTTGCCTCTGACTTTGCCTTTTTAGGAACTGAAGAGATTTGAGAGTTTTGTGAACGCCTGTCCTCCTTTTGATATTGTTATTGATGGCCTCAATGTTGCAAAAATGTTTCCTAAGGGTCGTGAATCTCAAAATGTAAGTATGTTTTATTCTGAATTTCCTTTTCTGTAGAAATAATTCTTGTAAAGAACCAGCTGCCTTTTGTGTACAGCCTCTGCTCTCTCCTCTCCTGGCCTCCCCTTTTATGTACAGCCTCGGCTCTCTCCTCTCCTGGCCTCCCCTTTTATGTACAGCCTCGGCTCTCTCCTCTCCTGGCCTCCCCTTTTATGTACAGCCTTGGCTCTCTCCTCTCCTGGCCTCTCCTTTTGTGTACAGCCTCTGCTCTCTCCTCTCCTGGCCTCTCCTTTTATGTACAGCCTCGGCTCTCTCCTCTCCTGACCTCTCCTTTTGTGTACAGCTTCTGCTCTCTCCTCTCCTGGCCTCTCCTTTTATGTACAGCCTCGGCTCTCTCCTCTCCTGGCCTCCCCTTTCTCCTCGGAGTCACAGTTTGGCTCTGGATCACATCTGTCTGATTTGAGAGTGAATACGATAGATATAATATTGAGATACTAGGTAGTCATTATTCCGTGTTTTCCTATACATGGTAGATTCATAGATTAACCTGTGCAGTTGTTTTCTCTCTGGTTTTTTTCTCTTGGTTTCTTATCAACTCGTAAATGTGCTAGCAGGTTCAAAGAAGGCTACCAGGATTTTTCATTTTTTTTTCATTCATTCTTTTTTCTTTTTGAGACAGTCTCTCTGTGTAGACCCAAAACGGCCTGAACTCACAGAGATCCTCCTGCCTCTGCCTCCCAAGTGTTCCTCTCTGTGACCATTCACAGCAGCAAAGAGATGAGAAAATTAAAGGTAAATGTGCACATAAATCCCTAGAAAACAACAGATTTTAAGATTAGACTATAAGGAATGCCTGGATTTTAGCTTGTGGCTCATATACTTGGTGATGGATGCTGTTCTGCATTTGGATGCCTTGTCTAACAGTTGCTGCCAACATAAGCAAAGCCTTTTTTCTGAGGTTCTGCTCCTTCAGCTCAGCCATTTATGCTTTATTTGCAAAAGTCACGAGGGAATTTGTGTTCTGTTGTTGTCTTTTTTGTTTGGTTGGTTGGTTTTGTTTGTTTAGTATGTGCCTGTGTCTGGCCTCAAACTCCTGAGCCTCCTGCCATGAGAAGAGTTTGAAAGTCTCTTTGTCTCTCGACAAAGGCAAGGCAGAAAATGAAGAAAGCAGTTCTGACCCATCAGGGTTGGAAGAGTTCAGTTTTTGGTGGACTTATTTGGGAAAATCCCCATCTAATCTGTAAAAAAATAAAATAAGTTTAGTGTTCATATACCTTTTATTTGGTTTTCAGCTTTCCACAAAGCCTTAAAAATTAGTTTGCCAGATAATGGCTAAATTGGACTGAGGTTTTTGGGGGAAGTGGGATATCAAGGATGGCTGGTGGGGGTGACACTAGCCTGTCAGAAGGAAATCTGTAGATCTGTAGATGAGTGATTCTGTCACATTTTTGGAGAAGGAGACAGAACTGAAGAGAGCTGCACAGTCTCCTGAAAGTCCTCCGGGCGCATCCTAGGTCCTCAGAAGTGCTCTCCTAGTTTCTCAGCCTGTAAATAGCATCTTAGTTTTGAAATTAAGGATAGATCTTCTGTGCTGGAGATGAAGCTCACTTGGTACTTGATCTCCCAAGAATGCACAAAATCCAGGATCCTGCCCCCAGGACCCCATAAACCAGACACAGTGGCACATACCTGTCACCCCGACACTTAAGAAGTGGGGTCAGGGGGAACGGAAGTTCAAAGCCATCCTTGGCAGTTTTCCAGTCTGCACAAAGGGAGTAGATGGTTCCTGTCTCCAGAAGGTGTCATGAAGATTTAAGGACTCTATATGTACAAGTCCTCGGTGCACAAGCTTCCCAAGTATAGCTACAGTCGTAATTACTGTTCCAGTAAACGCCCAAATGGAACGATAATTCTTGTTTGTCTGTAGGCCTTTCTCTGGTAGCTTAAGTTTTTTCCTGTCACTCATGACAATGAAAAAAATGCTAAATGCTAGGCCAGGCATGGCAGGTAGTGTACGCCTTTAATGCCAGCATTCAGGAAGCAGAGACAGGTGGATGTCTAAATTTCAGGCCAGCCTGGTCTGCTATATAAAGACCTCTTGTCTTAAATAGAAAGAAAAGAAAGAAAGGAAATCCTAAATTCTACCTTAAAATTAGACTCAGTCTAGGCCAGATAGTCAAATAATAGCTGATTAAGAATTGCAGTCGGTAGGAAGAACAATATCAACCAACCAGATCCCCCAGAGCTCCCAGGGACTAAACCACCAACCAAAGAGTATGCATGGAGGGACCCGTGGCTCCAGCTGCATATGGAGCAGAGGATGGCCTTGTCTGGCATCAGCGGAAGGAGAGGCCCTTGGTCCTGTGGAGGCTCGATGCCCCAGTATAGGGGAATGCTAGGAGGTGGGAATGGATGGGTAGGTTGGGGAGCGCCCTCATAGAAATAGGGAGAGGAGGGTAGGATAAGGGATTTCTGGAGAGGAAACTAGGGAAGGGGATAATATTTGAAATATAAATAAAGAAAATATCCAATAAAAGAAAAGAAGAGAGAGAGAGAGAGAGAGAGAGAGAGAGAGAGAGAACATTAGCTCCCTAACAATTAATTCTTCCAAAAGCTATTTACATCATTCTGTCCTCAGTTGATAGAATCTTTCTCACTCTGCAAGTAGTCTAAACATTAAAGTTGTATTTTTTGCTGTGTAAAAAAGAAAAAAAAAAAAAAAAAGAATTGCAGTCGGTACCAGATCCTGAACCAGACCAGTGACTCACTGTGATGAACACTTGCAAGCAAAGATGTGTGGACAGAAGGGTAGACTGTGGGACACACTGAGGCACAATGTGTGGACAGAAGGGTGGACTGTGGGACACACTGAGGCACACTACAGCTTCCACGATTTTTTGTTTTCTTTTGCATTTATTGATTGATTTATTTATTGATTTATTTATTGATTTATTTTGGTTTTTCGAGACAGGGTTTCTCTGTATAGCCCTGGCTGTCCTGGAACTCACTTTGTAGACCAGGCTGGCCTCGAACTCAGAAATCCGCCTGCCTCTGCCTCCCAAGTGCTGGGATTAAAGGCGTGCGCCACCACGCCCGGCTTTATTTTTATTTTTATTTTATTGGGGTGAGGGGTTGCAAGAACAGAGGGCAGATACAAAGGGATGGGGAGAGGAGTGGGTTTGGGTGTATAATGTGAACTTCACAAAGAATCAATACAAAGTTAAAAAAATAAAGAGATTTTTTTAGCCGGGCGTGGTGGCGCACGCCTTTAATCCCAGCACTCGGGAGGCAGAGGCAGGTCTACAGAGTGAGTTCCAGGACAGCCAGGGCTATACAGAGAAACCCTGTCTCGAAAAAAAAAAAAAAAAAAAGAGATTTTAAAAACAAAAACAACAAAAATCATTTATCACTACACACATCATGAGCATGGAATATTAGCTATTCTTGCTATTGCTTTGTTATCATTCATCTGTAGCTTCTGTTTTCATCAGTATAGATTAGTCATGGCAATTGTGCCTCCTGTGATCCCTTTACCACTGAATTCTCCTTTGTGTGACCACATCAGGGTCGAGTCAGATGGATAAATTGTTTGTAGAAAAAAAAAAAAAAAGAATTGAAGTCAGTACTATTAAAAACACATGATAAAGTAAAATAGTGTGAAGAAACTGTGTTTTGGAGTTGGGGCCACTGCTCAGTGGAGAGAATTTACCTAGCACGCATGAGGCCTGGATTTCTATCTCAGCTCCGCAGAAGAAAACTCAGACAGACATAGCTTACGTTGGTGTGATAGTGTGCACCTGTAAACCCAGATCTCAGGAGGCAGGGGCAGGATGATCTCAAGTTGGAGGCCAGCCTGACCTCCATAGTTATGGACTTGACCCTATTGTCAAGCATGTTAGGATTGTCTCCCTTTTTGACTACTTTTTGTTTTGTTTTATAGACAAGAGTCCCAAGTAGCCTGGGCTGGCCTTGAACTCACTAGGTAACCAACAGTGACCTTGAACTTCTGACTATCCTGCCTCTACCTCCATACTTTTCAGTCACTAATTCATCACGTATCTGATTTGCTTTTTAAGATCGATATTGAGGAAGGACCTGGCATTCGTTATTTAGGGAGCTTCACTGTGATCACATAGCTTGAACTTGGAGCTTACATCTTAAGGGTAGTAGAAATTAAGGAACTAAGAGAACAAGCTTCAGGGCCAGAAAGATGGTTCAGTAGTTAAGAGCATATATCCTGCTTTTGCAAGGGACCCAAGTTCTGTTTCTAATACCCACATCAGGTGACTCTCAACTGCCTGTCACTGCAGCTTCAGAGGCTCTGACTCCTCTGGCCTCCTTGAACACCTGTATACACACACGAGAACACACACACAATTAAAAATAAAATAGCGGAGCCTGGAAGTGGTGGCACATGCCTTCAATCTAGCACTTGGGAGACAGAAGCAAGTAGATCTCTGAATTTGAGGCCAGCCTGGTCTACAGAGCGAGTTCAGTACCTTCCTTCCAAATCTTCTCTAATCTCAGCACTCAGAAGGCTAAGGCAGGAGGATTGCAGGTTGGTGGACAGACTGGCCTACACAATGAGTTCTACAGTAACTTGGGCTACACAGGAAGACTCCTCCTGAAGGGGAGAATGGAAGTGGGGATGGCTCGGTGGTCAGTAGCACTTGCTGCTTTTGCAGAGGACCTGAGTCTGGTTCCACGCACCCACATGGCAGCTCACAACGATTTAACTCCAGTTGCAGAGGATGTGATGCCCTCCTCTGGCCCCCAGTGGCAGTGGGCACTCATGTAGGGCACATACACACATACAGGTAAATACTCCTGCATGTTTTGAAAAGAAAGAGGCATTGCATGGATAAAGATAAATAGAAATCATATTATTTTCATGAGTTTAGACTGAAGTAAGTTTATTTTTGGCATCACCACCGACCCAGTTCAACTCAGGCCCCCAAATCAACTATTCCGGGTTTAATTACCATCTTTCTCATCCAATGTGTTAGTGCATACTTGTAATTCCAGGACTCTGGAGGCTGAGGCAGGAGGATTACAAGTTTTCAGTTAACCTAGAATGAGACCTTGTTTCAGGAAGAAAAAAGAACAAAACAACATAATTTATTCTTTTCATTAGCTCCATATCCAATTATCGTATTGATTAGCACCCCAAAACTTCCCCCCACATCCTAATGGCTTCTTTGCATTGCCAGTAACATTACATTTCATCAAAACATCTAAGCTGTCCTCTTGCTTCTTCTTCCGCTCAGTGACCTTCCACGGTATGTAGAACCACATCTAAGCTCCTTGCTGAGGATGGTGGAGCCTTTTGTCACGGGACACTTACCTCCTTCCAACCACCTCAGAGGCATTTCCCCTTTGTCTTTCACTCGGTTAAGTGGTTCACTTGAATCCTTGTTCCTCAAACATTCTGGGCTTGTTTCTGCCTGAGCATCTTTAGCATCTTTGCACGTGCTACTTCTTCAACCTCATCATCAGCACCTCAGGAGGCCTCCTTGGTTCTAGAAAGGCGCTGGCTCTGCTCACCCGCTTCCGTTCTTTCCATTACATCAACCCTGTTCACATCTCCGGTGAATTAAAGGTGACCACGTGGATGGCTGTGGTGGTGAACACCCGCCATTCTAGCAGTCAGGAGGCAGGACAGTCATGAGTTTGAGGCTAGTCTAGGGTACCCAGGAAGACTCCAGGCAACCTGCAGTTTGATGCTGAACACAAGGATGAGCTCATCCAATACACTTTGTGATACCGGAAAACTATCCAGATCCCAATCCAAAATGAGAAAGTGGGGGTTATTTTTGACCCCAGTTTTGGGTGGTTAGTTGTATAGGAAACTGTCGCCGTTTCCTTCTCTGCTGCTGTGATGAAAACAACAGAAAGCAGGGGAGGGAGGAGTGGGTTCTTCTCACAGGCTACGGTGTGTCATCAAGGGAAGTCAGGGCAGAAGCTGAAGCAGAACATGGAGGCGCACTGCTCACTGCGCTGTTCCCTGTGGCTTACTCATCTTTCCTTCTTATAGAACCAGAGACCACCTGCCCAGAGGTGGCAGGGCCCAAAATGTACTGCTCTCTCCCACACCAATCGTTAATCAAGAAAATTCCCCACAGACATGCCCACAGGCCAGTCTGATGGAGGTGGTTCCTCAATTGAGTTTCCCTCTTCCAGTGTGACTCTAGTCTGTGTCAGGTTGACAAAAATTAGCCAGCACAGTAACTAATTTAGCTTTGGCAACTATTTGCACTTTTCTTAATTTATCCATCTCCTCCATTAAAATATAATTCCCAGAGACTAGACACTTTGCTCACTGTTCCTCAGACCTGAGAAAAGGGCCTTGTGTAGGAGTGCTCAGTACATTTCCTAAATTCTCGAAAGAATGGGCAGTTGAGGCTACAGTCAGTTGTGTGACCTATTAGAGAGAATGCATGCTTTTCAGGCAGAGTGATAAAAGACGCGTAAGTTCTATTCTGAGCATCCTCCTTCACTTGCTGCCTACATGACTTAAGCTAAGTTACAGAACCTCCAGGTGCCTTGTGGGAAAATCAGGTAAGCTAGTTATCCTTTAAAGATGTATTTATTTATTTAATGTGTATGTATGCGCACCTAAGGGTATGTTTGTGCACCACAGATATTCAGGTGCCTACGAAAACCAGAAGGAAGTGGAGTTGTGGGTAGTTAAAAGCTATTTGGCCTGGGTTCTGGGAAATGAACCCAGCTCCTTTACAAACTATCTCTCTAGTCCTTAAATAAGCTATTTCTTTCCTTTTTTTGGAGACAGGGTTTCTCTGTGTAGCCCTGGCTGTCCTGGAACTCACTCTGTAGACCAGGCTGGCCTGGAACTCAGAAATCCGCCTGTCTCTGCCTCCCAAGTGCGCCACCAACCACACACAGCTTTATTTGTTTATTTATTTATTTATTTATTTATTGGATTACTTTCTTATTTTAGAGTCTTCATGAGGTTGTCTTCATTGAACTTGTGCTCAGTCTAAACTTGAGTCACCAAGTATACAGTCATCTTCTCTGTAAAGGAAATATGACTTAAAGGGGCTGGGTGGCCATGGCTGGGGGTTGAGGACCTGAGCTCAGATCCCCGTAGTCACATATGAGCCAGACATAGCACTGCATGCCTGAGAGCCCAGCATGAGGGTCGGGGCAGGCAGGCAGGCAGGCAGGTGGCAGATCCCAGGGGGCTTGCTTGGCAGCCATTGTAGTGGAGGAAATAGGGAGCTGTGGATATAGTGAGAGATTCTGTCTCAAAGAATAGAGACGTGATTGAGGAAAACATGGCATATCAACCTCTGGCCTCCATGTATACCTGCCAGGCAAGCACACCCTCACACTTACAAATATCATGTGTGCATGTGTGCACATACCTGTAACCCCACAGCATACATTCATACACACATACATGCACATATCACACACACACACATGTATACACACATACACCACACACCCACACCTTCACACATGCACACACCACACACATATGTATATACATACAACACATGAGCATACAGACATGCATGTACATTCTTCTCACATACATACATACATGCATACATGTATACACACAATTCATTCACACATGTGTTCTCACACATGCATACAACACACATGCATATACACACATCCTTATACATGCACATGTCACACATACATGGATATACACACATGCACATCCTCATATGCATACATATATACTCTATACACACACCCTCACATATGAATATACCACACACATGCATACACCACATACACAAGTGTGTACACACATGCACACACATACCATATGCATACACATGTATTTGCACAAGAATACACATATACATGCACACACATCTATACATGAGCATAACACATGTATACATATACACATGGACACACATATATACTACACACGTGTATGCACATATACACATACACAAATAATAAGCAAGGAAGGAAAGGCAGAAAGACTGTGAAAAGCCTGGTGTGGTAGCACACCTGCGATCTCAGCACTTTGAAAAGAAGTTGGTGAATTCAAGGACAGCTTGAACTGCATAAAACAAATTAGACTCAAAAACCAAAATAAAGTTTGAGGTCAGCCTGGTCTACAGAGTGAGTTCCTGGACAGCCAAGGCTACACAGAGAAACCCTGTCTCGAAAAACCAAAAAAAACCCCCAAAAAACAACAACAAAAAAAACCCAAAATAAGATAACTCTCTTTTTTGAGAAGCCACACCTACACCCTTGGGTGTATGGTACTTTTCTCTCTCTCTCTCTCTCTCTCTCTCTCTCTCTCTCTCTCTCTTTCTCTCTTCATATTTTACTTCCCATCACAGTTCCCCCCTCTTCCCTCCTAGTCTCACCCTCACAAATCCCTCCCCCTATTCCCTTCTCCTTCTCGGAGAAGGGAAAGCCCGCCTTGGGTACCGCCCTACCCTTCCACATCCTGTGCAGCAGGACTATGCACATCCTCTCCCACTGAGGCCTCCCAGGCTGTACAGCTAGGGGGAGGGGATCCAGTGGCAGGCTACAGGGTCAGAGAAATCTTGTAATAAACTTCAACTCTCCACAAAAAAAAAAAAAGAAAGAGAGAGAGAGAGAGAGAGAAAAGAAAAAGAAAGAAAGAAAGAAAGAAAGAAAGAAAGAAAGAAAGAAAGAAAGAAAGATGCCAAAGGCAAAAGAAAAAATAATTTGTATGGAGATTATATTCTAGAAAAACAAAACCCAATTCTATTAGTGAAGATAAGTTATGTTATACTAGCTTTTAAAAAAAATAGCTACTCATTTAAGCCATCTCTGTTATTATTATCATCATTTCAGAACCAGAGTAACTGTAATATTAACAGTGAGGTGACACGGGAGAGAAGTCATGAAGGCTGTTTGAACACTTCTGCTCTGATGTCTCTTGTGAAGTTGATTATTAGCATGTACATGTATGTACAAGTGTGTGTGTGTGTGTGTGTGTGTGTGTGTGTGTGTGTGTGTGTAATATGTGCATGTGAACATGTTGTGGTGCCCATGGAGAGGTCAAAGGACAACTGTGTTGTCACTCTGGAGTCTACCTGGGTTATGGTTATATGGCTGAGCTAAAGCTAAAGTGGACATAGTTTGGCAGCCAATGCTTTCTCCCACTAAGCCCCTCTGCTGGGTTTTATCAGCAGCTAATGTAGATATGTAGATTGCCTAGTCCATTGATGTCAGCAGGGCAGGGAAGGCAGTCTTGCTGTGTGCTCAGCAGAATGAGAGTGTTTCTGACTAGCTTCTGGCTGCCAGGCGGAGAACACTGATGTCTTGTTAAAATAGTCAAGCTAGAAATGAGTTTTAACGTAGCCATAACGTAGCAGTGTAGACTGTCTCTGCTTACATTCTGGTTTTCCTCCCTCTAAAATCTAGGTCCTTCGTTGCAGTTGTATGTGATACTTTTGTTGATTATTCTTCTTAGACTAACCGGGAAGGGAATTCTGTCTCTATGACTCATTCTTGACTCATGTTTTCACAACTTTGATTTGCGAGAAATGAGTTTTTCTTTATAGTCACCAAGGGTTTGTTAATGCAGTGACGTTAGGCTACTTTGCGGAAACAGTAGCAAGATGCAGCCTTTCACTCGGGAAACAGAAGAAATGGAAAGGTTCTTATGCCACAGCCTCTCCCATGATCCTCTGCGCCCCCCACGCCATGCAGCATCTGTCTAATGCTTTTGCTATCCGCTCCTGCAGCCTGTGCGTTGGATTGCCCGTGTTCCTAAGCCTTTCTAATAGAGGGTGTGGGCGTGGCGGGGGGGGTGCACCATTTTAGTTAATCTCGATAGCTGTTCCCAACTCTGCATCCTATTTCTGCAACAAACGGAGAATTGGTTAAAATGGCTTCAGCAGAATGGAAATTTATAATGTAATTCAAAAGAATTATGGGCAGACATCAGCACTAAATGCTTTCATGCCTGCATCTTGCTTGTGACAGTGAATGGAAAGCCATTTGAGTGGAAATGCTGCAGAATTCATTCTGATTGCCATCTCTTAGTTGCTTTTACTACAGTGAGGGAAAAATGGAGGCAAGGTATTAGCCATTAAAGGTCATTTGCTAGAGCGTTTACTTGGCAGTGCCTTCTCATATTTTTTCTTCCACTCGAGTTATTTTATTTCTCTCTATTGATTTACGTAAGCTCTTGTTAATGTTTCAGAGCCACGAAGCAGCTAAGGTACAGCACGCTGTGCTCATGGCTCATAGAGCCTTGGCCCCTCTCTCCGAGCCGCGGTAATATGGAATTGTCACCGACTGAGCTCGGAACCGTTTCAATGCTGGGAATGGAGTGAGGAAGTTCAGCTCCTGGTGCATTCACAACAGCAAATGTTAAATGCCAAAGCGGACTTGGAAACACTCTGTGGTGTAGCCATTTCTCCTGCTTCACCACAGTCTTGTTAACCGAGGCTTTCCTGAAAGCCAGCCTTGTTTCTCCATCCCCAGACTTCAAGGAGCATATCACTCTGTGTCAGGGATTTTTCTTTTCCTTTGTTTGGAGAAATGTTTCAGTACTTTTTTTTTTTTTTCCTTTTCTATACTGGAATCTAGAGTTGAAAAATTGTTGTTTCTAGTTTGGTTTGAAGTTTTATGTGTTACAGAGGACTGGAATGATCGGTCACTGGACATGATAGCTGAATTTTTTTTTTTTTTAATTTCCATCAGCTGTTTAGCAGTGGATGTTTCTTCCTGTTAGAATCTGAAAGGTAGTTGACTTTTTTTGTAATGTGTGTGGGTGTTTGCCTGTGTGTACATCTGCACACCACATTTGTGGGAGACCAGAAGGTTTCAGATCCCCTGGAACTGGAGAGGTTGTTACTCATGCGTGGGTATTGGGAATTGAACCTGAGTCCTCTGAAAGAGCAGCCATTTTAACTGATGGTCTCCAGTTCCCTGACAATATTTTATTTCTTCATTATGATTCATTCATTCATTGGGTTTTTTTGGTGGCTTTCGTTTGTTTATTTGTTTTGGTTTTGGTTTGGTTTTTCGAGACAGGGTTTCTCTGTATAGCCCTGGCTGTCCTGGAACTCACTGTGTAGACCAGGCTGACCTGGAACTCACAGAGATCCGCCTGCCTCTGCCTCCCAGGTGCCAGGACTAAAGTTGTGTGTCATCACACATAACTTTTTTTCTTTTCCATCGTCCTGCCTGGTTTCCCCGGTAAAAATGTAAAGGACAGCAGCTGTCAGTTATTTTTAAGTTAAACCCGAATCCACAAACTTTGTTTGACTCGCTCAAAATGAACCTTTTTTTTTTTTTTAACATTTCTGATTTCAAGATTCAGAACCAGGTAGTAGATGGAATGAACTGACTCCCAGGAGGTGTTCCCTGGCCTGCACACGCACTTGCACACGCACACACACACACACACACACACACACACAAAAATGTACATGCACACACACACAAATACACACAAATGCACATGCACACACACAAATGCACATGCACACACACAAATGCGCGCACACACACATTAAATGAATAAATGTATTGTAAAGAGTGGCTGGAGAGATAGATCAGCAGTTAAAAACTCTTGCTGTTCTTACAGAGGGCACAGGTTCAATTCCTAGCACTGACATAGTGGCTCACAGCTATCTGTAACTCCAGTTCTAGGGGATACAGTGCACTTTACTGACCTCCATAAGCACCAGGCATGCACATGGTGCACATACATACATTCAGACAAAACACTCACATATAAAGTAAAATGAATAATTCTAATAAAAACAATAAAAAGAAAAAAAAAAACCTTTAAATTGTGTGTGATGGCACTTGCCAAGTAATTCTAGAATTTGAAAGGCAATTGGATCAGGAGTTTGATACCATCAGCTTTAAAATGAGTTTGAGGCCAGCCTGGACTACACGAAACCCTGTCTCAAACAAAAACAAAACAGAAAGTTAATTTTGAAACTAGGTCCGATAGCCCAGGCCTGTGCCTATCTTACCTACAGAGTGAGAAGCTCAGTAGACCCTACCGAAAGTTAAAAGTTAAAAAGGAGAGAGGGTAGGGCTGTTGTACTTACTGTGTAAGCACAAGACCTCAGCTCACTCTCAGAACACAGGTTTTAAAAAGCCAGGTACAGTGGTACACTCTTCTAATCCCAGGGGGCAAAGACAGATAAATCCCCAGGATTTGGTCACTAACTAGCTTGGCAAAATCCAGGCTAGTAAGAGACTCTTGTCTTAAAAGACAAGGTGGAGGGCGTAACAACAAAGCAAGGTAGAGTCTGTTACACTTTCAATCCCAGTACTGGGGAGGCAGAAGTTGGTGGCTCCTCAGGAGTCAAGGCTAGCCTGATCCACATAATGAGTTCCAAGCTAGCCAGGGCTACATATTGAGATCCTGCCCAAAATAGTAATAGTAATAATAATAATAATAATAATAATAATAATAATAACTATGTTTGAGGAATGCCACATTCAATTGTCCTGTGACTGTCACATGCATGCAGGTATGCACATGCAGTCATATAAATGCATGCACAGGACGAGTGCGTGTGTGTGTGTGTGTGTGTGTGTGTGTGTGTGTGTGTATGTAGTCATCCTGAGGAATGACTCATGAGATTGTCCTCTGTCCTCCACACACATGCATGTACACCAGTATGTAAATATAGTCACCCTCTGATATCCCAGACAGCAGATTCACACAGGCTGAAGAACTTTATGTAAAGTAGTAGGGGCTAGAGAGATGGCTCAGTGATATAGAGCTCTGGATGCTTGCTCAGAGAGCCCAGATTCAACTCACAGCACACACATCTGTAACTCTAGTCTCAGAGAATCTACTTTCCTCTTGTGTCCCCCACAGACAATGGGCACACTTGTGGTACACAGACATACATGTAAGTAAAACACCCATACACATAAAAATGAGTAAGTAAAATAAAGTGGAATAGTGTTTTCATAGGCCCTATGAGCATCGTGCTATACTCTCAAACTGGACTGCTAGCTTATTATAATCCCTAATACACTTAAATTATAGTCTAGGAAATAATGACAAGAAGAAGAGTCTGTACACTTCCACATCACAATCCATCACTGAAGGAAGTCAGGACAGGAACTCAAACAGGGCAGGAACCTGGTGGCAGGAGCTGAAGCAGAGGCCATGGAGGGGTACTGCTTACTGGCTTGCTCCTCGGGGCTTGTTCAACCTGCTTTCTTATAGAACCTAGATCTTAGCAGCCCAGGGATGGCACCACCCACAATGGGCTGGGCCCTCCACCATCAATCACTGGTTAAGAAAATGCTCTGTAGGCTTGCCTATAGCCTGATCTTGTGTTTTCTCAATAGAGGTTCCCTCCTCTCAGAACTGTAGCTTCTGTTAAAACTGGCCAGCAGAGATGGCTTGTTTGTTTGTAGTGTTGGTGATGAATCAAAAAAACTGAGGCCTAGGTAGATGCTTTATAACCCAGTTATACATTGCCAGCAAGAGTGATTTAATCTATAAGTCTATTGCTTGCTGGGAAAGTAAAGCTAATCCAGACTCCTTATTTTTAAAATAGTTAGCACCTGGAACTGGAAAGATGACCCAGTGGGTAGAGCATTTGCTGCCTTTGCAGAAGGCCCAGGTTCAGTTCCTAGCACCTACACATGGTGCCTCACAGCCATCTATGTCTTCAGTTCCAGGAAATCTGACACCGTCTTCTGGCCTTAGGTGCCAGGCACTCCTGTGGTGAACATACACACATGCAGGCAAAAACCCTCATGTGCATTGACTAAATACATCTAAAATTTTAGAAAGTTGCAGTTGGGTGTAGTAGCAAGAGACTAAGGTTGGAGGGTGATTGTGCAAAGCCAGTCTTGGCTACAGAGTAAGACCTCATCTTAGAAGAAGCACAAAAATTAAACAAATAAAAGGTAAAATAGGGGCTGGCAAGATGGCTCAGCGGTTAAGAGCACTGACTGCTCTTCCAGAGGTCCTGAGTCCAAATCCCAGCAACCACACATGGTGGCTCACAACCACCTGTAATGAGATCGGATGCCCTCTTCAGGTGTGTCTGAAGCTACAGTGTACTTACATGTAATAAAATAAATAAATCTTTTTAAAAAAAAAAAAAAAAAAGAAAGAAAGGTAAAATGGTTATGTCTGGATCCTCACAGCGAGGATGAGTGGATGCCCATCCAGCCTCACTGAGGAGCAGTGCTTGGGTTTTCCCTGACCATTCATCTTACATGATGTAGGTTCAGAGAAGTCGGATCGCCCTAGGCTGAACCCTGTTGGGCTAACTACAGCTCAGTCACCTGCCACGCCGCCCACTCCTCGTGCTTGGCACACCTGAGTTCTCTCTTGCCATGTGACTGCTAGACTAGCCTGCACCTCTTAGGATTATTCTGACAGTTACCAGTTTGTGCATGAAGGCCAGCCGTCAACCAGGTGAGACTGAGCAGAGCTATCAAGGGTGTTAAATAGAAAGCAATATGGAGCCAAGCAAAACTTCTGCATTGAACTTGGTCTCCTAGTCCTTTCTTTCCAAATTTCCAGAAAGCCACACCTTGTGTAATAGTTAAAAAGTCCGGGTTGCGTTAATCAGGTAATCGGGGGTCATGTTTTGTTGCCAGGTTCCTATGTCTGTTATCTCTCTGGCAACATCTTAGTGTGTCTAATTGATTCTCCATCTTAATGTATCTGTGGGATAAGCATTTGGGGTGTGGTAAGACTGACTATGAATCACTATGGTGTGTACCTCGCTTCTATGACAATATATTAAAACATCCTCCTTGGGAATGTCACAAGTAGAGGCCACTATGCAAATCACTCCAGTTTTAACAACAACAACAGTTTCTGTTGTCAGGCAGTAGTGATTCCATCGTTACCAGTAAATGGATTCCAGTTTTGGAAGCTATGTAAATTATTCTTAATTATTATGGTAACAATGCTCCAGTAATTATTAGTTCTGTGGTGATATTTATTTTAGAATAGCGTTTTCCTTTTAAAATAATTGGTTGCTTCACACTTCTCTCTGTTATGAAGGCTGAGATTTTTCTCTCAGCCCCAAATAGTGAAAGCCGGTAGACTGAGGGCATTTCAGTTCCTAAGGTTGTACTTGTTTAGTTTTGGTTTTGTTTATTTATTTGCTTTCTATAATTCAGTTTTCTTTTCTGGGTAGTTTTGGAAAGTAAGTACATCTAAAATTTTAAAAGTTGCAGTTGGGCATAGTAGCAAGAGAGTAAGGTCGGAAGATAACAGTGCCAGGCGGGTGCTTAGAGGCTGGGAAGTGTGGAGCCACACCCAGTTATGTCTGGTATATCTTCCAAGCGATCTAATTCTCTAAGAGCCTTTGGCTTGTAGGATTCACACCATTCATAAGATTAAACAGGAATAAATTATTGAAGGAAAGTATTATTCCTGTCTGAAAGCAAAGGGATTTCTCTGGTGAGCCCTTGTGGCTCAGGCCTGGGGGCACTCTGTGTCATTCATAACACTGTTCCGAGGTTGGAGTGAATGGGTTGTGTGAGAACTGACCGAAGGGATGGGAAGGATGTCGTGTATTGGAAGGAGGGGCTCTGAAGGGGTCCGACAAACCTGCGTACTTCAGTGCCGTTAATGTCTCTGCCAGTTCATAGGAGGCAGAGAGTTCATTTAGCTTTGCTTATAAGTAGTGTCCACGGTTGTCACTTAAGATTGGGTAACCTCTGTGGAAGCTAGTCCTCTGACTGACCCTCTCTTCCTGTGGCTCTTAGTCTAGGGACTGTGTGGAGTTCTTGTCCATGCTGGCCTGTGATCTCGTGCTGGTCTTCTTCTATTACTGAGTGTTCATGGTTTAGTTAATGTTCATCCTCTAACCCCACTCTTCCTGACAGTTTATTGTATGCAGGGAAACTCTTGAACTTCTTCTGATCTATTCAGAAAAGAGAGAATAGGCAGGTTGGAAAACACATGGAAACAACAGTCTCTCTTCTAATAAACCAAAATAACTCCACAAAATATGCATAATGTTTTAAGAGTTACAATCTTTTACCAAAAATAACTTAAGTGAAAACCAAAGCCATACACCAGTTCCATGGTTGTAAAACACCAAAGTCTCCACTACTTTCCAGTATTTATTTTGGCCATTTTATTTCCTTGTCTGTTACCTGGTTATCACTGTGTCATGGGATTGCAGTGAAAGCATCCCCTAACATGTGGCTCTGTATTGTTTCACTTGTAATTTAATCCTGGCCTATATGAATTACTCTGTGAGAGAATGCCAGGCTGTATACATCAGCCAGGTCATCCCTGCACACCATCGCACACTCCCACATCCTGGAGTATCTTTAAACACTAGTCCTTATCATGGTTTATCTTGTGTATAGCTTTAGTATTAACCATAGAGATAAGAACCAAAAAATTCAGTACCACAGCAGGGTGCAGCTCACAGACTTTGGATGTTAACTACATATATACAAACATACATACATTCCCACATATACATATCTGTGATGTGTGTGTGTTTTGTTTTTCCGAGTCCTTGCTTACTAGGTAGCCCAGGTTGGCCTGGAACTTTTTAACCCAGGATGTCCTCCTGCTCTGCCTCCAATGCGTTGAGATTATAGATGTGTACCATCATGCTGCCTGGCTTAATAGATATATAGTTGGGGGGGCTGGCAAGATGGCTGAGTGGGTAGAGCATTTGTCACTAAGGCTGATGACCTGAGTGTGATACCTGGAACCACACGGTAAAAGAGAGAACCACTCCAGCAAGCTCCTCTAACTTCCACATGTGCGCTGTGGCAAATGCAAATCCACACATGGATGAGTTTGTTGGTTTGTTTACATTTGAGATGGGGTCCAGTGTAGCCCACACTGCTGCCAAGGGTGACCTTGAACTGCTCAGCCTCCTGCGCCCACCTCCCAAGTGATGAGATTGCAGGCATGCACCATTAAATATCTTCTTTATGTAAAAGCATAATATTGGAATCTAAGGATTTCATCATCCACATTTCAGAAGCTAAGGTCTAGGCCAATTCTTGATGTTGTTGTTACTTTTTAAAGCTTTTTAATTTATAAAAGTAATATATGAAAAAAACAAAACAAAAATAATCTCACCACATATAGCCAACATTTCCATTTCCTTTTTAAGAATCACTGTCACTTAGGATTGGGTAACCTCTGTGGAAGCTAGTCCTTCTCTGACTGACCCTCTTTATCGTTTTTAATTATGTGTGGGAATGTGGGTCTGCTTGTGAGTGTGGGTCCCCTCAGAGGACAGGGGCACTGAGGCTGGAGTAACAGACAGTTGGGAGCCTGGGTGTTGGGATCTGAACGTGGGTTCCCCCCGAGAGGACAGAGGCACTGGATCCCCTGCAGCTGGAATTAGAGATAGTTGGGAGCCAGATGACATCCGTGCTGGGATCTGAACGCGGGCCCTATGGAGTAGCAGCAAGTGTTTCTGACCACTGAGCCATCTCTCCATCCTATATTTCCAATTGTTTGTCTTTTAGATAAAATCTTGCATAGCTTTGGTTGACCCCAAATTCAGAATATATCTAAGATGACTTTGAACTCCTGATCCTCCTGCCTCTGATACCTAAGTGCTGGGATCCCCATATCTGGTCCACTTCTTTTTCCCTTTGAGATGGAGGCTACAGGATGCATTATGCCTGCCTTCCCACTCCCCATTAGGTTGAGACAATATACATCTAAACATACAGCTTGGTTTAGTTTTGGTTTTGTCTTTCATCTGGTAAGGTCTCTTCTACAGAATTAAATATTTTGGAAACCATCCGGAGTGAGTAAGAACGACTTTCCTAGTGTTCAGGATTTAGGTTGTTTCTGGGTTTTGTTGTTTTTGTTTTAAATAGTAAGGAAGTGGCATGGGGCTGCAGATGTTGCTCAGCAGAGGGCTTGCGGAGCATGCACCCCCAGCGCCATGTAAACTGGGTTTGGTAGTACAAGCTTGTCATCCCAGCTCTGGAAGTGGAAGCAGAAGGATCAGAAGTTCAAAGTCATCCTCTGCTGCATGAGTTTAAGGCCAGCATGGGATATATGTGGGACTAAAAGTAATGGAGCCATCTGACAACATGGGCTCCACCTCTGAATCTCTCCGCATTGTATGAAGCCTGTGTTCCACTTGCTCTGTGTGAGTGGAGAGGGCATGCTTCTGCAGGTCAGAGCACGTCAGACAATAGATGACTGCCTTAACCCTATACTTACACACGCGCGTGCGCGCACACACACACACACACACACACACACACACACACGCACACACGTTTCTGTGTGCGGGGTAGAAGGGAAACCCTAGAAGCCAGTGCCCTATCCTCTGAGAAGCTCTTCAGCCCCTGCCATGTCTTTTTAATAGAGAGCAGAGTCAGCAGGTTTAAAACTGAGTCTGGATGGACTTCAGCTTGTGGTCTCCCTGCCTCCACCTCCCAAATGCTAGGAATCCAGGTTGAGACCCTACACCTAGCTTGTGTCATTTTGTGTGAGTTGTGCTTTCTTTTCTCTTGGGTCTCTACCTGAGAATAAGATTGCTCAATTATGCCGGGCGTAGTGGCGCATGCCTTTAATCCCAGCACTTGGGAGGCAGAGGCAGGCGGATTTCTGAGTTCGAGGCCAGCCTGGTCTACAAAGTGAGTTCCAGGACAGCCAGGGCTATACAGAGAAACCCTGTCTCGAAAAAACCAAAAAAAAAAAAAAGATTGCTCAATTATATGGAAACTCTCTGTCTAACCTTTTGAGGAACTGCCTGCGTTCTAAAGGGCTGCAGCATTCTACATTCCCACTAAAAGTATGAAGTTCAAATCTCTCCTCAACGCTACCAGCACAGCCTATGATCTGCTTGGGGTTTTTCTCACAGTAGCCATGATAACAGGGATGAAGTTATTTCAAGTGAGTTTGCTTTGGACTTCCCTGCTACTTAATGATGTTTATCATCTCTCAAATATGCTTATTAGCCATACTATTGTGTTCACTTGTCTACTTAAAATTAGATTAATTTTGTTTTTACAATAAGTAGGGAAGTTTTCTCAAATATATTTTGTCTACTAGGTCCTTATCAGATAGAGAAATAATTTGTAAACCCTTCCTCCTATTCTGTAGTTATCTTTGCTTTAAAATTTATTTTAGTTGTTTGTTTTTGTTTGTTTGTTTACTGTGTGTGTGTGTGTGTGTGTGTGTGTGTGTGTGTCAATGTCAACTTTCTGAAGTCCTTTCCTTCCATCACATGGCCCTGGGGACTGACAATGTTGTCAGGCTTGGTAGCAGGTGCCTTGACCTCAGGAGCCATCTTGCCAGCCTGGCCTTCTCTTTACTTTCTTGCAGATTTCCGCCTCCTTTTTTCCTAAGAATTTTTATAGTTTCACATTGGGTTTCTTTGATTTATATGTGTTATTTTAAAATAAAAAATTTTAAAGATTTATTTATTATATGTAAGTACACTGTAGCTGTCTTCAGACACTCCAGAAGAAGGCATCAGATTTCATTATGGATGGTTGTGAGCCACCATGTGGTTACTGGGATTTGAACTTGGGACCTTCGGAAGAGCAGTCAGCGCTCTTAACCACTGAGCCATCTCCAGCCCTGTATGTGGTTTTTTTGGGGGGTGGGGTTCGAGACAGGGTTTCTCTGGCTGTCCTGGAACTCACTTTGTAGACAAGGCTGGCCTCGAACTCAGAAATCCGCCTGCCTCTGCCTCCTGAGTGCTGGGGTTAAAGGCATGCGCCACCACACCCAGCATGTGTTATTTTTAAAATCCGGCATGGATAGAATTTAAGTTTATTCTTCAGTGTACAGCTGTCAGTTATCCTTGAACGAGGAACTTTATCACATCACTACTTAATTTTTACCTTTGTGTCAGCTTGACCCAAGCTGGGGACATGTGGGAAGAGGGAACCGCAGCTGACAAAATGCCCACTCCAGACTAGCCTGTTGGCAAGCCTTGATGATGGATGTGGGTGGGCCTGCCCACTGTGGGTGGTGCCACCACTGTGCAGGTGGTCCTGTTTGTGTTCAAAACAAAACAAAACCCAACCTGAGCAAGTCCTGTAGAGCACATCAGTAAATAGCATCCCTCCTTGACCTTTGCTTAAAATTCCTGTGCTTCCAAGTTCCTGCCTCGACCCCTGCCCTGACTGCCCTTCGTGATGACCTGTGATCAGGACGTGTAAGGAAAACAAATCCTTTCCTCCCCCAGGTTGCCGTTGGTCATGTGTTTGTCACAGCAACAGCAACCAAACCAAGACAGCCTTCTTACCACTCACATCAAAACACATCTCTTCTGCCTTGGAAGTAAGGGTGGCAGCTTCTGGAAACATTTCAGAAAAACTTTCCTAAGGGAGAGTTTTTCACATGGACTCTGATTTGTTTGTTTGTTTGTTTGTATGTTTGTTTGTCTCTCTGTGTTTTGTTTTTCTACCAGGCAGGAAATGACTAGGAAAGAGACTGTTAGCCTTAGAATCCACCTGCCTACACTCTCCTGCCCCCTTTACAGGACTGCCTTCTCCTGTGTCTGTTTCTCTCTGAGTTTCTTACTCTTCCATATGGTACCTGCTCACTAGTCCAGAACAGTCTCAGCTAGGAGACCTTAGCTTGGTTTATCTTCTCCTAGTCAGCACCGACATGGGGTTTGCAGGCACTGTGCCCCAGGGAATCTTTGAGACCATTTGTCTCCCACCCACCCCATCTAACTCTACTTTTCTCTGGGTTCACTTTGAAACACCTCTGACTTAGTTGAAGAGTTTGGAGTCTTGGGACACTTTTACATCTCCTCACAGTCTGTTTGTGACCGGCTCTCGGGGGTAAAGCCCCTTCCTTATGGTGCACCAGTGGATTCAAGACGGAATCAGACACAGGCTCCAGGCTTCTCTTACACGCATGCAGGGGTAAGAAGACTGGCTCCGTGATTGACTTGTTGAGGGAGAACAGCACACCACTAATTCTTCACCATTCTGGGAACAGCTTTCCAGGAGGAAGTCGATGCTGTCCAACACACTGTAAGAATCCTCGCATTCCTAATGATCACTGCTGGCCGGCACCCTCACCTGCTTCATGTTCCCAAGCTCTCGCTCCCTTCAGGGAGCCTCTGCATGCTATTGTCAGCAAGTGATGATGGAGATGGAGTGCACCTCCTCCAGGAGGGCTAGGATCAGACAAGAAAGGTTTAGGAACAGCAGTGTCGCCTTCTCCCACATGGGAGCCATTCAGACAGATGAAGACAGCTAATGTTCATGGCCCCAAATCAGGTTGTTTTTTTAATAATAAACACTCTGACTTTGGGTTTCAGTTATTCTTTTTTGGCAGAGTCTGCATTCTATTCATTCTGCAGAAAAATTTTGAGGACCTAATATACACTAGACATAGTGTTATTTATGCAGGGAAAAATATCCCAGAATTCTTATCATCAAAGATTGTGATCTCGGGAAGGGATAAACGAATTCATTGCCAAACTGTACGAAGTATTTTGATAAGTTTAGGATGCTGTAGGAGGGGCTGGAGAGGTGGTTCGATGGGTAGGAGGGGCTGGAGAGGTGGTTCAATGGGTAAGAGGGGCTGGAGAGGTGGTTCGATGGGTAGGAGGGGCTGGAGAGGTGGTTCAATGGGTAAGAGGGGCTGGAGAGGTGGTTCGATGGGTAAGAGCATGTTGCTTTTGCAGAGGACTAGATTTGGGTTCCCAGGACCTACATGGTAGCCCACAGCCATCTAAAACTCCATTCCCAGGGGATCCGTTGACTTTTTCTGACCTCTGAGGGTATGAGACATGCCCATGGTGCACATACATACCTGCAAGCAAACATTGATACACATAAAAATAAGTAAATCTTTAAAAACATAGAACTGCGTTAAAATTCTAGTTGTGCTGATAGTGGGATTTGGAGCCACTTCCAAGGTCATCCTACCCTTAACTGTACAACCAGCAAATACACACAAGACCCATCTCTGGGCATTTCTTGACCTCTCTCCTCTGAGTCTGTCACTCTGAAGAATAGTATATGAAGACACAGATATATGGGGTAGGCATAATGGTGTATGCCTAGAATCCAGCACAGGGGCTGAGGTAGGACCTAGGCTAATGTACTGATGCCCTGTGGGAAAATGAAGGAGATATGAGATGGTTGAGACACTTCTGTAACTGAGTGGAGCTCGGTGTCCTGGTGTGGCCATCAGCAGATGTGTGTGTAGCACATGAAGTTCGAGTGCCAGCTGCCTAGGGTCCTGTTATGGCAAGGGGCTGCGTCTGTGACATATTCTTGGTGATGGTAGAACTCCCTAGCCTTCCTTCTGTGGTCTGAGCTGGTGTTCTCAGACTCAAGAGCCATATGTCCCTCTTCTTTGAGAATTGCAGCTATGTTTGTGTATCTCCTGACTCCCATCCTCCCTTTTTTAAGGACTGCATGATTGTGTGTGCGAGTCCCCAGTCTCAGAGAAGTTCACTAAGAAATAGATAGAAATGTGTGCTCCATTGAAGCAACTTCCTCTCATGTCGCCTGCATTTCTTCCCTTCAGTCTTTTGTCCGCCATTTCCAACCTCGGTGTAACATTAACGTTTACTTTTATCATAATTTCTTAATAGTAGAAGGTCTTCTCTAACACAAATAAAAGATATTGATGATTTAAGGCCTATCTCCAGCCCCAGTAGTAGATTAAAGTATTCCAGTTTCGGAGGTCCTTACTAAAAGCAAATGCCAGAGACATCCATGGAGACAGAAGCTGTTCAAGCATGAAAGAGCTAGAAGTCTCAGCTTCTGAAAGTGTCATTCAAATTCCAGTTTTTGGAAAGTGTCTCTTTAAAATTGGCCTGTAAGAGTTGGGTGGTCCCTGTCTTGAAAAACCAACAAAACAAAACAAAACAAAACAAAACACCCTGTCTTGAAAAAAAAAAAAGAGTTGGGTGGTAGTTGTATATGCCTTTAATCTCAGCATTTGAGAAGCAGAGGCAGGTGGATCTCTACAAGGTAGAGAGACCAGCCTGGTCTACAGAGCAGGTTCCAGGACAGCCAGGGCTACACAGAGAAACCCTGTCTTGAAAAACCAAAATTAATTAATTTGTTATATTTTTTAAAAAACGATTTATTTATTTTATTATATGAAAGTACACTGTAGCTGTCTTCAGACACACCAGAAGAAGGCATCAGATTTCATTTCAGATGGTTGTAAGCCACCATGTGGTTGCTGGGAATTGAACTCAGGACCTCTGGAAGAGTAGTCAGTGCTCTTAACTGCTGAGCCGTTTCTCCAGCCCCCCCCCCAGTTAATTAATTTAAAGTGGGCATCTCAGGTGTTGTAGATGTGGTTCTGATGGTGGACTGCTTGCCTGGTGTGCTGGAAGCTGTGAGTCCCATCCCCAGCACTATATAAAACCATACCTAGTTGGCACACACTGTGATCCCAGAACTTGGGAGGTAGAGACGAAAGGATCAGAAGTTTTAAGTCATCCATGGCAATAGAGTGATTTTTTGAGGCCAGCCCGATCCATGTGTGACCCTTTCTCAAACTGGGTAGGGTGGGGGTACCGCTATCTAATGGGACTACAGATTTGGTTTAATACCTTAGAGCAAAACTCAACAAACAAAATTACATAAAATCAACAGTATTTCCCTTACGCTGTCTGTCTATCTATCTATCTATCTATCTATCTATCTATCTATCTATCTATCTATCTATCTATTTTGGTTATTGGTTTTTATATACAGGATTTCTCCATGTGTCCTGAAAGTCACTGTATAGACCAGGCTGGTTTCAAACTCAGGGAACTGTTTTTCTCTGCCTTCTGAGAGCTGGGTTTAAAGGCATGCACCACCACTGCCCGGTAAATTCTGGACTCTTAACTTCTTTTCCCTAGACAAAGTTGTTATCCCACTCTCCCCACCTCCCCGCTTTATGAAGACAGGGTGTACCCCTACAGCTCAGATTGGACTTGAACTCCCGGGCAATTCTTCTGCCTCAGTGTCCTAGTACTGGGAGTAGTAGGTGTACTATGAGTACAGGTGTGAGCCACCCACCACATCTGGCTCTCAGGTTCTCAGTCTTTGGACCTCTTCTCTAGATTTAGAGCTTAACTGTCTGTTCTGACTACAAAGGAAATTTTTTTGAAAGATTTTTTTTTTTTTTGGACAGGGTTTCTCTGTGTAACCTGGTTGTCCTGGAACTCACTTTGTAGACCAGGCTGGCCTCGGACTCAGAAATCCACCTGCCTCTGCCTCCCGAGTGCTGGGATTACAGGCATGCACCACCACGCCCGGCAAGATTTTTTTTTTTAATGGTCAAGAGGGGTAGGAAAAAGTACCTGCAAGAGAGTATTACTCTTCTGATATTGCAGTGAGGTTGCCCACACTTTGCCTTTGTCTCTTAGTAAGTTTATCTCTACTTTTTTTCTTCTTTACTTGCTTCTTTCCTTCCTTTTTCCCCTTACCAAAATACAGTATTTTGTTAGTTACTTAGTTGTTAGTTGGTTAGTTATGATTTGAATTTGGTTTTTGAGTCAGGATCTCGTATAGATCAAGTTGTCCCTGAACTCACTAAGTGCATGAGGATGGCCTTGAACCTGTGACATTCCTGTCTCCACCAGGTGAGTAACTGGCATAAGCATGCACCACCATACCAAGTTTTTATGTGATGCTGAGCATGAAGCCCAAGGGTATTTTGCCAGTGTGTATGTCTGTGCACCAGGTGCGTGCCCGGTAGCCATGGAGGCCAGAAGAAGGCATCAGATCTCCTGGGACTGGAGATACAGATGGTTGTGAGGAGTTTCTCTGTGGGTACTGGGCACTGAACCTGGGTCATATACAAGAGCAGCAAGTGCTCATAACTCTCCAACTCCCTAATTTTATATTTAATGCTTCATTTTCCATCTGATTTGAGTCTCTTGGAATAACAAATTACACTCATCCCCCAGGCTTGTAAGATGGCTCAGCAGGTAAAGTCATTTGCTGCCAAGCCTGATGACCTGAGCGCTGACCCCAGGTCCCACATAGTGGAAAGAGAGCACTGACTCTCCACAGTCGGACTCTGACCTCCACATGCACACCATGGCATGGATGGACACACACACATACACACACACACACCCGCTCCACATACATGCATGCATTTGTATAAAAATGAACGAATGTGATAGCTTAGAAGATCTTAAAGTAAAAACAAATCATGCACATTCTGCCTTGGAGTACTGTGAAACTTATCCTCTTGGGTCTAGGATTCTCCATTACCACAGTCCCTTCTTTTACTGTTGCGAAGGCCAAGCTAACAAACACACTTGATTTAAAGCTCTATTGTTCCTCAGCACCTCCAATTTCCTCCCTGTCAGTCCTGACGTCCTCTGAGGAGACATTCTCTTTGTTGTTTGAGCAGCTTTCTGAGAAATGAAATTGTCGATATGGTATGAGTTTACCAGGTGCTTGGCTTTAACCGGAACGAAAGCTCTCCCTGGTGCTGGGAGAGGGGCTGTTTCCTCTCCCACAGTATACTATGTGCATCTATCTGTTCTGCAATCTGTATTAGGAAATCTACACATGAGTTTTGGTGACATTTGCCCCCTTGTATAAACTTTGCAAGTTTACTTTCCTTATTAAGCCTGTTTGTTGTAGAGCCTGTTGGACTGGGAATGAAGCCAGAGGCCTATACAGGTGCAGTATTAGAAGACTCCACTGTGTTCATTATTGAGTATACTTCGTGTCTCTGTAGAGGGATGCTTTTTTTTTTTTCTTTTTGAGATAATGTTAGACTTTGGCACCTACGTCATCAGTGTTTACTGTCATACATGTAATATGGGTAGTGAGACAGCACCTCTTCCCTCTCATTTCCACAAAGGCCGAGCAAATTTGGAGGAATTTAGCACGTAAGAGACCTAAGTAAGCAGACTGTCCCCAGGTGCAGGGATTGTAACCAGCGCTGTGCAGGCAGAGTTGGAAATCCTGGGGAGGGCAGACCAGAGCTCCTTAGGAAACAGGAAAATGTAAAGGCTGCATGTTATCCTCACACCGTGTGCATTAACAGTACTGAGTTGACTTTTGTTTGTTTTTGTTTTGTTTTTAAATGGAGGCTCAGTCTCAGCTCAGACAGTCAGTAAACTCTCAGCAAGCTGTCTCCCTTGGCCTATTGAGGATCTAGGTGTGAGCCAACGGCCCAGGAAAGATGTACCTTAAATAAACACTTGAACTCTGAAGGGTAGATCTTGTTTAACAAATTCTAAGAAGTCACTGTAATGGATTCCTCTTAGTTATGAGTCAAACAGGGTATAGCAGTCTAACACACTGGTCCGATGTATCCTTGGGAGCAGGATGCTGCCTGAGACCTGGGATGTGTCTTACAGGTTCCCGCAGTATGCACCTGGGAGCAGAGCCTGTCTGTGAGCTTCAGGCTCCTCCTCCGTCCTCCCTCCCTGAGCAGCAGAGCCCCTTTATATTTCCCCCAGCTTTTCATTGCCTGGCACAACTTAGGACCCTAAGTGCTGCCTTTGCAGTATTTCTTTTTACTGATAGTAACCAGTCTCTTCTTCCTTGCTGAGGGTACGTAAACACAGTGTAACCTTGAATACTTTTGTTTGGATTTTGGCTTTGGGGGTTTTGTTTGTTTTTAGAGGCAAGGCCTTGTTGTGTTCTTCTAGCTGGCATGAAACTCATAGTAATAGACCAGGCTAGCCTTAGAGCACAGCAGACTTGCTGCCTCTGCCTCCGGTGTGCTGGAATTACAGGAAAGTGGGGGGTTGGTTTGGGTTGGGTTTTGAGATGGTCTTACAATGTAGCCCAGGCTAGCCTCTAAGTGTAGGTATTTTTAAACAAGTATAAAAGACAAAGGCAGGAGGATCAGGAGTCCTGAACTATATAGTAATACCCCCTGGGGGAAAACAGAAAAATAAATACAGTTAAGATAAGTTAGTAAATGGCTGTGAGGACTTCAGGCTGTCATATGCCATCTTTCCATTTCCCTCCCTCCCACACTGTACCCGAGCATCCTAATTCCTACGTGTCCTGTAGATGGCAGTACATGTATAAAAAAAAAAATAGCAGTTCATGTGCGATTTGAGAATGGTCAGTGGTTGGGTTCCTAGGGAGAAAGAGTCATTTGAAATACTCTCTCAGTTAATTTTCCTGGACCCTCTGGATATATTAAACACAGGGTTTCTTATTAAATCAAATTTCCACTCCAGTCTCTTCAGCCATGATCTGACCTCCTGTCTAGTTGTAATAAAGACCATGACAATATGCAACTACGGAGAAAAGGGTTTATTTGGCTTACATATTACAGTCCACTGAGAGAAGCCAGGACAGGCATCTGGAAGCAGGAACGGAAGCAGAAACCATTGAGTAATGCTGCCTAATGGTTTGTTCTGCATGGCCTGTTCAGTTTGCTTTCTTGCACGCCCAGGACCACATGCCCACGGTGGTACTGCCCAGGGTGGTACTGCCTACAGTAGTCTGGGCCCTTCCATCTCAGTCATCGATTAGGAATAGGCTTCACAGGCTTGCCAGCCTGATAAAGGCCTTTCCTCCACTGCAGTCCCCTCATCTCAGATGACTGTAGCTTGTGTCAAGTTGACAAAAACTAACCAATACACCTCCCAAACCCTCTTTTCCCCCCAGAAATCACATTACATGCTCATTTTCTCTTTGGATTGCAGTAATTGGAAGGATGATTACACCATGAACAAATCCTATGTAAAGTTGTTCTTGTATTTTTCTCAAGAAGATTGACTATCTGAGCACATCATTAATTGTGATGTAGATAAAGGTAACCAGTGTCGTATGTCTCAGGTAACTTCTTCATGGGCCTGTGGTTCTGGGGCCGGTCAGGTAAGCGCTGGCATGCAGGAAGGGCTCATTAGGAGTGTGTGCGGCTTGTTTGGCTTCTCCGCTTATTGTGGATTTGTTTGTTTGTTTATTTATGGGGGTGGAGCATGCCACAACATGTATGAAGCCAGAGGTCAACTCATGGAAACCATTTTGTCTTTCTACCACGTGAGTCCTGGATCTCAAACCCAGGTCATCAGGTTTGGCTGCAAACACCTTTAGCTGCTGAGCCATCACATTGGCCCCTGTTATATTTCTTTGAGAAAGGGTCTCATATTATTGCCCAGACTACTATATAGTCAGGGTGGCCTTAAATTCCTGGGTAATCTTACTGTCTCAGCCTCTGTGCCTAACTGATAAATGTGTTCTATTCTCTCTAAACATTCAGGATTTTGCTGTAGGGTTCACTCACTAAATATTGAGTGCTTATTGAATGCCAGTTGTGTGCTAAGTAGGTGCCCCGAGTCTTACTTATGAAAGGACATGCATGGTACCTACCTCTTCCCAAGTTAGGGGATTCCTGTAAGACAGCAGTGGAAGGTACAATAAGAATAGGAATCAATTGCTGTAGAATAATTACAGATCTCCTTACCTCAAACTCTTCCATGGTTCTCAAGAAAGATGGAAAGTTTAGTCAAGGAAGATCTATAAGAAGAAACATTTCCTAATCATGGCAGATTGGGACAGGTGCCCGAGAGTCTGTGTATACAGAATAGGCACACAGAGTGCTACCACTGGGGTAAAGAAAGCACACACCCCTGCCCCCAGCTGGCATGCACATGGTTGTACACATCTTGCTAGAAGACTGCAAATGGAGAGTGCCACTTGCCTTTGAGGTGAGGAGCTGGGTGTCTAGAGATAGAGTGAGAAACTTGTTACCTGGTTGGTTTTTTCTTTTCTTTTTTTTTTTTTTTTTTTTTTTTTTTTTTTTTTTTTTTTTTTTTTTTTTAGATTTTTGAACTCTATAAGTTAATTACTCATACAAAAATTAAGTTTTACTTCCTTGGAACATCCTATAACCACATCTGTGGAGAATATATCCCAGCCTCTTTCATTTGGTAGATTGTGTAAGTACAATCCTGAAGGTACACCTGACAAAAAGTATCACCAAGGATCATGTAAGTGTGTGATGTATTTTGTTTTGGTTACAGGGAACTTTCCACTTTTATTTTCATGCCTCTCAACTCGTATATCCTGATAAACACCCAGTGGTTGAGAGTGGGTGTGGTTCCTCCCAGAGATGCCAACTGCAGATTTTTTTAAAATATACATCAAAGAGCCACATGGTTTTGTCTCTGTTTGGTTTTGTTGTGTTGCGTGTAGGGGAAATTACACATGAAAGTGTGCCAGATAATCCTGGAAGAAGACAGATGAAAAGGAAAAATATGATTTAGTGAGTCCATTGGGGTTGTCCCTTTGTGCAGTGAATTGCTTTTAGGGTGCTGTTGGAGGAGGCATGGTTGACACGCAGAACAGAGCAGGGCTCATTTGTGACACCCCAGCCACTGCAGTGGTGGCAGCAGGAGAATCTTAAAGTCATGGTCAACCTAGACCACACAGCAAATCCCATCTCAAGACAAAGCAAACATAAATGAAAGAAGTCCCATGGGGTACAGACTCAGCCATATGTGAGTCCCAAGGAATTCTATTAGTATATATGTTTAAGAATTGTGTAAGGAGATGAGGGTTATAAACAATTTAATTTTTTAACACGTATTTATTGTGAGCACAGTATATATGCAGGAAAAAAGGGGGTTCTTGGGTTCCAGCCCAAGTCCCCAGGCTTGGTGTCAAGTGCCTTTACCTTTTAAAGCTAGGCAGGGTAGTCACAGCCCTTGGGGGGTAGAGACAGGAAGATCAGGAGTTCGGGCTATTGTTGGCTGCATAGGGGAGTTAAAAGTCAGCCTGGGCTATATAACAAGATCATAGCCTACATCTCAAGCTTCACCTTCACCCCATAATCATCCCCCAAACCTCCCAAAAATCCAGGAAAGTATGCAATGTGTGGAGAAACCAACCCTTGTCTTTCTGCAGATAACTTATGCTAAGCTGCTTTAAAACTCACAATTTATCTTCAGCAGGCTTAAAAAGTTTTTCCCTGTGTCCTGTCATTCCTTAGACACTACACAGCTTTTTGTTTTCCTTCACAATGATCACAACACGTTTTTCCCCCTGATTATGCAATAGTTCCTCATCTTGATTTGTAGCCAGTAAACATGAAGTTATACCTTGCATTTTATTTTGAGAAAGAAACAAGTTTGGGTCCGACAAGATGGCTCAGGAGGTAAAAGCACTTGCCTTTCAGCCTACTGACATGAGTTTGATCCCTAGGAAAGAGAGAACTGACTCCCACAAACTGGCCTCTGACCTCCACAGGCACACTGTGGCACAGTGCAAGTGAAAGTGTGTGTGTGTGTGTGTGTGTGTGTGTGTGTGTGTGTGTGTTGTACAAAGAGAGCAGTGGGCACGGCAGGAAGGACAGCCTGACAGCAGATGTAGACCTGCGCTCCTGTGTCCCACCCTTGGGAAGTAGAGGCAGAAGGCAATGGAAACAGTCACCCCTAGATACTTAATGAGTTTAAGGCTAGCCTTCATGACCATGTCTCAGAAGTTTCCATACCCCTCTAAAACAAGAAAAAGAAGCCTGCCTGTCTGTACTGTTTTTGTTAGGGAAAGAAATGTGGAAAGTGGACCATTGGGTTCCCTACCAGTAAGAGGTTTGGAAAGTAGACCTTTGGATTCTGCTACCCCAATGCCTGCTTAGCTCTCTTAAATTCCTTAAAGTTCAGATTTCCCTTGTGGCTAAAGCACCTATTAACAGTTCTTACCCACATAGCCAATTTAGAAAATAGCTGAATTCATCTAAGAAAACTTTGATGTTGGTTTGGTACTCATCATTAGAACGCAACAAGTATTGAAAGATAGCAACCCTTCATGCATACAAGGTTTTGGAAAAATTGAGAAGTATGTTTACTTGCATGTTGTTACAGTTAAAATCAGATGGAAAGGTTTAGAGTTGTGTAATGATGGAATATTTTCTAGCCACAAACTCCCTAGCTGCGCATTTCACATTCATTAACAATTAGGCCCAAGGATACTTGGATTCAAATCTGCTTTGGAAACTAATTTTTCCAAATACTTTGTTTCCTAGATCTTACTAAAGTGATATATGATGTCACCTATTCAACTCCATCAACAACTTTCTTCTGTGAGATAGCTTTGCCTTTTCCTTGCTCTTCCCTAGTCCCCGCCCCCCACCCCAGTTCTGAGCATTGAACTAGAGCCTCGCTCCTGCTAGGCAAGTCTCTAGCATTAAGCAATATCCTCAGGCCTCTTTTACTTTAATTTTGAACAGGTCTCTCTAATTTGCCATAGCCGTTCTTGGAATAGCTCTGCAGCCCAGGCAGTCTTGAACTTGTAACCCCCCTGCTTCGGCCTCCCCAGTCGCTAGGCTGCAGACTGTAGCAGTACCAAATTAAGCTGCTAGGTTGATTCTGGCAGCGTCGCTCCTCACTCCCCACCCCAAGGTTCTAGGTTTCCGAATGAAAGACACATACACACACACTTTATTTTTTGACATGTCTAAAACAGCTCAGTGGCTGGGCCACTTCCTAACCTCCACATGGATAATCCATACCCCTCCGATGTTCCCGATTTACTTACTAAAATCTATATCCCCTCTCGGGCTGTGTCCCCCCAGCTCCTACATGGCAATTATGCTCTCTGTTCTGCAAATTTCAAGCATGGCACCTTGGTTCTCCTTCTCCCCAGCATGGCAGATAATTCTCTCCCTTTCTCCCTCCTCTGTCCTTTGCCCAGGAAATCCTAAAAGTCCCACTTCTGTCTCTCTGACCAGTCAGTGGCCACCAACAACCTTATTTACCAATCAAAACCAACTGGGGCAGGGTTTCCTTAGTGTCTTATGTGGAGTCTCGTGCAGTTTGGGGGACCTAGATTAACATAATACAAATAGCATGAGACCAAACTCACAACAACAGGCCTTACCTACCAGCTGGGGTTTTGGTCAGCATCTTAGAACTTATCCCTGTTGCCAGTCTTATCCTGAGAGTCCAGTGAAAGAGCTCAGTTGGCCATCTGCTAACCACACGAGAGGTGTGAAGGCCCCGTTCCGGCCTCGATCTCACTGACTTCATCTTATTGCTATTGTTTAGGTTTTGGTCCGGGGTTTGTTTGTTGTTAGTCTGTTTTGAGAAGTTGTTTCAGTACTGGAGATTGAACCCAATGCCTTCTACAAATTAAGCGAGTGTTCTTACTTGTAAGCTAAATCTCCAGCACCCCCTTTAATTATTAAGGATTTATTTTTTAATTATATGTGGGTAATTATGTGTGGGTTTGCACACATGAATGCCAGGTGCTCATGGAAACCCGAGGAGTCCAGTGCCCCTGGAACTGGAGTTACAGGCAACTGTAAACCTCCTGATGTGTCGGGGCTGAGAACCAAACTCAGGTCCTCTGCAGGGGGCTGCTGTTAACCACTGAAGCATCTCTGCACTGAAGCATCCCTAAACCCAGCCTTATCTTATTTTCCATTTGAAACAGGGTCTTACTTACCCAGACTGACCTGGAACTCACTCTATAACCCAAGCGGACCTTGATCCTACAATCCTCCTGCCTCAGTCTCTCCACCAGCTAAGATTACAGGCCGGTGTTCCCCAGGCTCAGCCTATGACTTCTGATCTGCACTATGAGGTCTGCTCTATTCCCTGTGAAGGCTTTCAGAGCCTTCCTTTGTCTCCTTGACTCTAACACTTTACAAGAAGGTGACCCGTGTGATGTTGTTGCATCTATTGAGTTGGCTAGGTAACAGACACTTTCACTCTGGGAACTCTTTGTCCAGTGGACTGATTATTGGTTATTTTGTTGGTGATGCCATATCTGTAACTCCTGCCCCCCAAAATAATGGACCCTTAGGCTTCCATCTCTCGCCTCAGGAGTATAAGTCTGAGTTGTCCAGTTCTTTGTTAAGCCACATGTCTCCAGCCAGCCTCACTTCTCTGCTTCCAACTCTGGAGTCCCTTGGGAGATTGTGTTGACCCTTAGCTACCTCTGTGTAGATTTGACTTATCTGCAAAGTAAGTTCCCCTTGTACCCTTGCTCTCCAGCTTCCAAAACTAGGTGACTTTTTTCTCCCAACTCTGTGAGTTTATCTGTTTTAGAAGTTTTTATTATAGTTTTAAGGGAATTCCAAGTAGGATTAAAATTGGATGTATGCTTGCCCTTTTTTTTTTTTTTTTTTTTTTTTTTTTTTTTTTTTTTTTTTTTTTTTTTTTTTTTTTTTTTTGGTTTTTCGAGACAGGGTTTCTCTGTATAACCCTGGCTGTCCTGGAACTCACTTTGTAGTTTGCAGACCAGGCTGGCCTCGAACTCAGAAATCCACCTGCCTCTGCCTCTCGAGTGCTGGGATTAAAGGCATGCGCTACCACGCCCGGCATATGTTTGCCTTCTTAACCTAGAAATGTGTGTTCTCCTACTCTTATCCAGTATTGCCAGATTAGCACAAATGCCCCCCCCCCAGGCAAAATAACTGGTTAGGAGGTAGAGGGGGCATAAGAAAGAACCCTTTCGTTCTTCTGTTCTGATTCCCTTATTGCCTGACACCAAGACATTTTGACCTAGTAGACTAGACCTCCTGCCAAAGAACTGTACTCTTCTCTGGAGAAAGACTGAGCGCTGAGATTTTTAGAATGGCCTAGAAACTATGTGTTAAGTGCAACCTCTTTGTGATTTCCACGTAAGTCAGGATCCCTCTGCTCAGTGTTCCTAGTACTACTAGCATTCCCATCTCCACTGTAAGCTACACAGTTCCTAATAAGTTTCCTCTCCAAGGACAGACACAATCCTTTCACACTTCAGGGCTGGAGAGATGGCTCAGCTGCTAGGAGCACTGACTGCTTTTCCAGAGGACCCAGGTTCAACTCCAGCTTCCACATGGTGTATCACAACTCCCATTCCAGAGGATTCAACACCTTCTCCCGGCCTCCGTGAACATTGCATAGACATGGTGTACATATGTACATGCAGGCAAATACCCATACACACGAAATAAAATGAAAGTATGCCAGCACATACATACTTAATCTAGTAGCCATTAAGTAGCTTCATGCACACACACACACACACACACACTACTGACACGCTGAGGGTCATCCCTCTCCTAATGCCTCTACCTGACTGCCTGGTTTTGAGTGTCTTTATTCATCAGTAAGCTCACCAGTTGCGTTCCACAGTGACTTGTTCTGTGTTCACAATCAAGATCCCAGATGGTTCTCAGTAGAGGCTGGAGAGGGACTCCAGGCCACACAGGCCATGGCATTGAGTTACATTTCTTTGTTTTATTCTTTTTTTTTCTTTTTATTAGAAGAAGGAGTTTAATCTATCTAAATCCACTGAGTTAGACAATATTAATGAGAGTTAACACTTATGGGATAATTTTCCATATGTTTTTGTATCTACATGCATTATACAGTAGTACTCATGATACCGAGATCCTTGTACCAAGATCCTCTGAAAGGGTGGTCAGTTCTCCTAACTTCTGAGCCACTTCTCCAGCCCTTGTGGAAAATTTTATTAGCCTCTTGAGGGTCAAATCTGAATGTATCAGAATAAGTAGGCTCAATATTTTTAAAATTAGCTTTCATTATTCAAAATACTACCCTGTCTTGCCTTGAAGAACAGAGGAGACACAAATACCTTGTAGAGACACTAAGGACAAAGAATGCATATAAATCTTCAGAGAAAAGCCACACTGTGAGGCATGAGGCAGATCTGTCTTCTAGGCAACTCTCACTGTGCTAGCTGGGAAGACAGCGCTTGCTCGCTCTCGCTTGCTCTGATAGCTGGGATCCACCCAGGCCCACAGTTTGATCATTTTCTGAAAGGTTAGATTGCTGTGTGGGTGCTGGTGGCTTCAGAGCAGACAGAGGTGTCCAGGAAACACATCCCACACTGGGCAGGATGTGCCCAAGGCAGGAATGGCATTTCTCTTCCTCAATAGAATTGTCTCATTAACAGAGGACAAGATGAGGTCACTGAAATCTCCCTAAAATACCAGAGACTGACAAACACAGGATATGATGAGTCTCGAAGCAGTGGGATTGTTATGACATCAGAATGAGGTAATACGACACAGTGTATGTCCATTTTCCCAAGGCATTTAAAGACCTTCACAGAGTTGGTCTCTGAGTAACTTTAAATTTGCACATAGAGATGGAGGCAGGCCTCTGCCACTTCAGCCTCAACCTCTCCTCTCTGAACCGGGCCCCAGCATGCAAGCTTGTGGAATATGCGCATGCCCACTGAAGGCTCCCACCTTCCTGCTCACTCGCCCCAGGTTCTGCTTCTCAGCTTCCGACGCCCCCATCATTAGCCGGTGCTAATCTCTCTCTACCACAGCATACAAAGTTTGAAAAGTTTTGACAAAACTATTTTTTTCTTATATGAGTACACTGTCGCCCTCTTCAGACACACCACAAGAGAGTAACAGATCCCGTTACAGATCGTTGTGAGCCACCATGTAGTTGCTGGGAATTGAACTCGGTACTCATAACTGCTGAGCCATCTCTCCAACCCAACAAAACTATTATTAATCTCCTTACAAAAACAAAAACATAATATGACTGGAGAGATGGCTCAGCCATTAAGAGCACTGCTCTTCCAGGGGACACAAGTTCTATACCTGGCACCCACACACATGGTTTCTCACGACTCTAATTGTAGGGGATCTGACTCTCTCTTCTGACCTCAGTGAGCACCAGGCACTCACTGAGGGGTGCATAGCAAATATGCAAGCAAAACACACACACATGCACACACACAAACACACACTCGCATACACACACACACCGTCATCCTCCATGCAAGCACCCACTGTCAGTGGTAAAACCAAGGCTGACATAGCATCAGCTGAACAGCAGGCAAATAAAAACGTGAGTGAATATTTGAACCCGGACACCACAAGCCACAATCTTAAAAGGTTTTTTACACCCTTTCCACGTGGTATTTTCAGCAGTATGCAGAAAAATGTTTAAGATGGCAGTCACTTGAGAAATACAGAGTCCAATATTGTCTCAAGCATTCTCTTTCCAAGACTTAGCTCCATAGTAAAACAAGAAGAACCAAGGCAGGGTAATGAAAATTGGTAATGTACAGAGGGCAATAGGATCACAGACACAAGTAGCAAACACTGCATACTAGTGTGAGTATACCTGCAACGTCCCTTGTCTTCTCTGCTGTAAACAATATAGAGAGCACAGAGCATCAGTCCCAACCATGCTGTGACCTTGTACTGCCGTTGTCTCTGAAATGGCTTCATGCTGTGTTTGTTTGTGAGAAACTGTTATCAAAATGAACAACTGCACAGTGAATGGATCTGTTTACTGTCATCTCCTCTTACTTAAGTCCTTGGAATATCCTGAGGTGTACCCTGATTTGAATAGAAACTTGTCCCACCCGATCTCTGCCATAGCCCTGTGCCATCGGGCACCGGAGACTGTCCTAGGTAAAGCCGTCACATAGAAAATGGAGACGCATTTCTTCACTTTAGTCTCCCAGACAGCTGTGTAACTGGTAGATGTTTATGTTGGAACTATCTGTGGGTCATTTGTGGTTACTTTAAGAACCTCTGTTGTTTGTGGTGCTTTAAACTCTTCTTAACACTGGGTTCTATTTTTAGTTAGTTTGTTTGCCTTTAACAACGCAAGCTCAGAACCACAGGCAAAGAGGAGGCAGGTCACAGACTACACCGTCCTTGGTGAACACACTCTTATGGTTTTATCTGAGGAAAAAAGGTCGGGGGCTTGGGATGGGGTGGGGGGGATCCTGGAGAGATGGCTCATCAGTTAAGAGCACTGGCTGCTCTTCCAGAGGTCCTGAGTTTAATTCCCAGCAACCACATGGCTCACAACCATCTGTAATGGGATCTGATGTCCTCTTCTGGTATGTCTGAAGACAGCTACAGTATACATTAAATAAATAATATTTAAAAACAACAACAACAACAACAAAAAACCTCAGGAATATTCTCCCCCCCCCCAAAAAAAAAGGAGGGACAGAACAATAAATGATGTCTTGCTCCCCCAACACTCAGTCCAAACTTGCAGAAATAACAACCTCAGGCCATTTTGGGTGAGAACAGTTTCCACTTAGCCCAGCTTCACTTTCACCCCAAGTAAAGAAGAGAAAAATCGAGCCGGACGTGGTGGCGCACGCCTTTAATCCCAACACTCGGGAGGCAGAGGCAGGCGGATTTCTGAGTTCGAGGCCAGCCTGGTCTACAAAGTGAGTTCCAGGACAGCCAGGGCTATACAGAGAAACCCTGTCTCGAAGGAAAAAAAAAAAAAAAACAAGAAAAGAAGAGAAAAATCAAGTTCAGGAATCTAAGCTTCCCATGATTTTTTTAAAAAATAAGTTATTTTTATTTGTATGAGCACACTGTTCTCAAGTCTCCTTGTCTTTAAAGCAGTTGGAGGTTGGTGTGTGTGTGTGTGTGTGTGTGTGAGAGAGAGAGAGAGAGAGAGAGAGAGAGAGAGAGAGAGAATGTGAGTATGTGAGTATGGTCTCTGTGTGAGGTGGGGTGCTGACACATGTGTTGTGATAGAGGTTGGATTTTGAAGAGGCCACACCACTTGGTCTGAATGAAGAGTAGAACTGTCTGCTTAGCAACACAGAGCTAATAAATTGACATGTGCTGTGCGCAAAATCGAAAATAGAAGTAATCTGAACCTTATATAGGATCTAGAGAAGCAACTAAACTCGGTACTGTGTGCGATGGAACCATGAAATTGGTTATGAACATTTGCAGATCACATCTTGGTCCTTACATGGTGCTCCTACCTCACTAATACTTATTGTCTTCCTCCCTGAAAACACACACAAACACACACACACACCTTCCAGTGTTCCTCTGGTTGGACCCTCTGCTTTCATCCCCTTTACATCCTTATCCTATTCCATGATACCTCATCTACCTTCTCCCACCACAATCCTCATTTGATCTTGAATCTAAAGCTTTCTGTTGGCTGTCCATGAGACACCTCCAACTCAGAAATATCAAAGGTTCCGTCTCTCGGGGCCCTCCCTGGGAACCACAGTCTATCCAGTGGTCAGCTATTCAGCTCTGCTTTTCCAGCTCCAAGGGTGCCCTTCTCCATCTGTACTGTCAGTTGTCTAATTGTTTCCTGCCTGGGTTGCTGCAGGACCCTCCCAGCAACATACGCAGGCTCTGGGTGCACACGTACGTACGCACGCACGCATGCCCCGTGGTACAATCCAGAATTTTGCCATCTACAGTGATAGTCGGTTTTAAATCCTTTCATCTTCCCCACTGCTTTCAGGTAGGAACAGACCCCTATGATAGAGACCCGTGCATCTGTCCCCCTCATCCTAGGCATTCACCATGTCATCCTCCCAAATCTCTGCCTCTCACAGTTCCTAGAAGTCAACATGCTGATGATCTTTTGAGCATACTGCTTCTTGTCCATGAAAACCCCCCATCCATGTCTGGCTAATTCATCTGGAAACTCAGCTGCACCATGTCTCTTGTTTTGTAGAGATAGGCCTGACGGCCTTCTTCTCCTTGAGTGTGACTGAAGTGACCTGTGCTCCCTCCTAGCAGTTATGACACTGTATTAGTCATTTAGCAACAGTGCCCTCAGGTTAGGAGAGTTGCCTTCGTATCTGCGTCCCCAACAGTTTCTGCCTTGGAGCTTACTAAGAAAGTTCCCAGTAATGCTGTTGAGTGAACTGGCTTTCCCCCATCACAAGCACGCTTTGCAATACACAGACACATGCAACGCACACATACATACAGGCATGCCACAAAGGAAAACACTGTACATCTAAACTGGTCTCTATATCCAGCCACCAATTTATAGAAATCATAGCAGGTTGGAGGCCGTAGTCCATGATACCAGGGGGATAAAATCTGCAAAGTCTGAATGTGGGAGGATTTTGTGAGACAAGCCATGTAGATAACACCATACACAGCTCTATTCAGGTATGAGTAGTAATTAATTACTATACATGCTACAACTCCAGTCAGTCCCAGGTTGATTTGGTGTGTTTTGGTGTTCTGTCTGTGTAGCCCAGGCTGGCCCAGAACAAGCCATACTCAAGCCTCGCCTTCTCGAGTACTTGGATCACAGGCACACACCATCACACCCAGCTCAGTCCTATTCTTGATAGACCATAAGATTTGGGTAGCTTCTTTTCTTGGCTCTTCTGGGCATGCCCATGACTCTGAAGCAGCCCACTAAGTCCAGCTTGCATTTTGCATGGAGGCTTTTCATGGCCAGTTTTCTGGTGACCTTTATTCTACCTAGTCATCTTTAAAATACAAAAATAAACAAATAAATGTCTTCTACTTTCATAATATTGTCATTTAGAGACCTCTCCACCACAAGATGGTGCCCTAGAGTAATTAAAGCTATGGTTTTTATCTTCCTTATTAATCTCTAATTTTGTGCAGTTTCTTTTTTTTTTTTTTTTTTTTTTTTTTTTTTTTTTTTTTTTTTTTTTTTTTTTTTTTTTTTTTTTTTTTTTTTTTTTTTTTTTTTTTTTTTTTTTTTTTTTTTTTCTTTTTTTGGTTTTTTGAGACAGGGTTTCTCTGTATAGCCCTGGCTGTCCTGGAACTCACTTTGTAGACCAGGCTGGCCTCAAACTCAGAAATCCGCCTGCCTCTGCCTCCCGAGTGCTGGGATTAAAGGCGTGAGCCACCACACCCGGCTTTCGGGCAGTTTCTTGGAGTCAGGGTATGACTGTGAAGATTTGGATGTGTTTTTCTTTAGACTGTGTCTTCCTAGCTACATGGAAAATTGAAAAACCAGAATCAAGCAGTGTAGGGTTGTGTTGTTTGATTGTGGTACCGAGGATTGAACCACAGAGCTTGTGATGCTACGTAGGTGCTCCACCACCGAGCCAAAGTGGTGCTCCACCACCGAGCCAAAGTGGTGCTCCACAGATGCTCCACCACCAAGCCAACATGACCTTGTGTCACGTTAGACAGACTCTCACTAAGCTGCTCAGTCTGGCTGACCTGGAATTTGAGAACCTCCTGCCTCAGTTTCTGAAATACTGTGGATTATTGGTATGCAGCAACATTCTGGGCTTACATGTGCTTTAATATTCTTAATATTTTTGCAAGAATTTCTAGTAATTCTTATGCAAACTTTTAAAAGTAATTGCCATCCCTATTAATGGGTCTAATTTCCACTTTGAATCTGTGTTCATAGAAAATTATGTATAATTTCAGCATCACTTTAAATAAATGGAAGACCCAGAAAATGCCACCTACACCTGAGAACCTGAGATCAATTCCTGCAACCATATGGTGGAAAGAGAATTACCTCTGCAAGTTGTCCTCTATCTTAGCACAGATCAGAGGCACTGTGTCGTACATGATCAGGCACACACACACACACACACACACACACATACACACAGGCATACACACAATACATGTAAAAGAAAAAAAAGGGTAAGAGTCCAGCATAGTGGTGCATGTCTGTGGTTGCAGCTACCTGGGAGGTTGAGCCAAGAAAATAGTGAGTTTAAATTCAACCTGGTTAACTTATCAAGACCCCATCTCGGGGATAAATAAATAACCCCAGGAATGGTATAAAACCTACGATCCCAGGACTCTTATTCTTACTTCCAGCTGAGGTTGGGAGTACCGGGCCAGCAAGGGTTTCATAGCAAGGCTCTACCTCTAAAATACCAAATATAGTCACACACATGAAGATGTATATATACAAACACATGTGTGCGAGCATACACACACACAGACACACACATTAAGTGCATGCTGAAAGACAGGCACTTTTAATATCTTTTACAGTGTTGAATTACTGAACCATACTTTGGGTTTATCACCGTCATCGTTTCCGTTGCTCCTGCGCTGTGGGGCCTTTCTGTGCAGCCCAGGCTATCCTGACACTCACACATTCCAGTCTGGTCTTGAACAGCCTCTGTCTGCTGAGTACTGGCGTTGCAGGCATGGACTAACATGCCTGGTTCCTAATGTTGGGCATATTCTTTAGCTAATCAGAACATGTTTATTAACCAGCAGGTATGTGTACAGACAGATCTTATATTTTCCTAGGCTTGATAGACAAGTAAGAAAAAAATTATCAATCTCTCACTAGAAACACTATGTCTTTAAATTTTTTGTACATTATGATAACACCCATATGCTTTGCATATAGAGAAAGCTAAGAAATAACTATTGAACATGCACACAATTTTGAAGCAAAAAACTATATTTTTAAACAATTTTTAAAGAGTTATTGTTGTTATCACCAGTGGGAGATTTGCTACAGCACACGTGGAGATCAGAAGACAGCTTTGTGGGGATGCTCCTCTCCTTCCACCATGATGTGGGATCTGGGGACTGCACTTGGGTCACCAGGTTTGATAGCAAGTACCTTTGCCCGCTAAGTCATCCTGGTGCCCTATAAAAGCTGCATTTCACTAATTACAAACTTTCCCTGGGAATCTCCACTCTGGCCCTGGCATTCTTCTTCACTTGTGTAGCAAGCAGACAAATATTCATTTGTTCTTATTTTAAACTGGTAGTTAGGGGGGCAATAAAACCAACTCCTTTGTAAAATCATATTTGGAGTAGAGTAGGGTGAACAAAATTCCAGGGTAAACATTAAATATACCAACATACAGTATAGACAATAAAAATATACCAACATACAGTATAGACAGTAGAAATACACCAATGGACAGTAGAAACAATAAAAATATACCAATAGACAGTATAAATATACCAATAGAGAGTAGAGAGAGTAAAAATATACCAATACACAGTTTAGACAAGAACAGAGTGCTTCTGTTTGAGAGGGGTTTTGTTTGTTTTGTTTTGTTTTGTTTGTTTGAGACAGGGTTTCTCTGTGTAGCCCTGGCTGTCCTGGAACTCACTCTGTAGACCAAGCTGGCCTCGAACTCAGAAATCCGCCTGCCTCTGCCTCCCAAGTGCTGGGATTAAAGGCATGCCCCATCGCTGCCCGGCTAGTTTGAGAGTTTTGCTGCTGTTTAGGAACAAGGCCTCATCCAGCCTTTCTTCTTTTTTCTTTTTTCTTTTTTCTTTCTTTCTTTTTTTTTTTTTTTTTTTTTTTTTTTTTTTTTTTTTTTTTTTTTNGAGTGCTGGGATTAAAGGCGTGCGCCACCACTGCGCGGCCAGCCTTTCTTCTTTTGTCATGTTTGGGAGTTTTATTTCAGACAGGACCTTGCTGTGTAGCTCAGGCTGATCTCAAATTAGTGATTCTCCTGCCTCAGCCTCTAGAGTATAGGGATTATAGACAGTGTTACCACACTCAACTAAACACCACCTTGGCAACCCAAGTTCAATCCCCAGATCCCACATAATAATAGAAGGAGAGGAGCTCGCCCACAAAGCTGTCCTCTGGCCTCCACGCGTGTGCTGTGGCAAATTACCCACCAGTAATAATAAGAGGAATTCTTTCAAAAGTTGTTAAAAGTAATGCCAGATAGCGGTGATGCACGCCTTTAGTCTCAGCACTTGAGAGGTAGAGGCAGGGTTCGAGACCAGCCTGGTCTACAGAGCCAGTTTAAGGATGGTCAGGGCTACACAGAGAAGTCCTGACTTGAAAATCAAAACAAAAAACAAACAAAAAAAATCGTTTAAAAAATATAGTTTTTGCTTCAAATTTAGGGTAATGGCTTTTGTGACCCATCACTATCCAAGGGAACTCTAGTGGGTTCGTTAAACACAGCTGATCAGTCCCTCTACAGAAATCCACACCTGGAGCCAGTATAGCATGACAGGGGTAGGAATTTGTAAGCTGGCCATGGTGCTTCGAGCCTATAATCCCAGACCTCAGTATATGGAGGTGCAAGGGCCAGATGTTCAAGGCCACCCTTGACTTCACAGCTGGAAGCCAGCCTGTGCTACCTGAGAGCTGATGTTAAACAAACAGCAACAAAGAAGGCATTAACTTATGATTTTTCCTAAGGCTTTAAAAAATGGACAATTATTAAAAGCTATTCTCTTCCTGCTAGGAAGAGACTCACCCCTGAAGGAACTGGCTTGAAGAACCCGCGGGAGTTATTTGAACTTTCTTTGTTTGACTCTTTGTGTTTTTTAGCTCCTGGGCGTAGTTTCTCAACTAGCCCAGCAGAACCTGCAGTTGCTGGTCCTGGGCCGGAAACACATGCTGAGGCCGAATTCCCAATGGAGAAAGGACGAGATGGAGCAGGTGCGAAAGCAAGCCCACTGCTTCTTTGCTGATAACATGTAAGTATGGAAGGGACAGGTGAGTTAGACTGGGTTCCAGTCATCGCTCACGAGTTATCTACTCTGTCATTTAGAAACGCAGGCCTGTGATTATGCAGCCTCATTTAAAGCAAAAACAAAGAGATGAAGGTAACTTACAAAGTCCAACATCCACAGTAGCACAGACAGGCAGGCGAGGAAGTCAGCACACACGAGAGGAAGTGGGGCTGGAAAGGGGCTGCTACTCAGCATACGCGCCATGAACTCCTAAATCGATCGATGAGCAGACACCAACAAATGTGAATGCGGCGGCCGTGTCTGTCCGTAGTGACATAGTGACGGAACAAGCCAGCAGAAGGCCTCCTTATAGCTGGTGATCATTGCTGTAGGAAGGATACCTCACCCCACAGTGCTCCCCCCTCACACCGGGACGGCAGGGATTCAAAGGTCCTAGCACAGGAGTTAGCTGGACACTGGTGAAGAAAAGGCCAGCGTGGGTGGGTTAGAGCAGCCACAGGGAAAGTAGTCCTTTGGGCTGGGGATGCAGTTCATTTGGGAAAAAGCTCTCCTGGCATTTAGGAAGCTCGAGTTCCACCCCAGCTCTGTGTAAAACCAGCTGTGCTGGTACTGGACTAATCTCAGCCCTGTGAGGTAGAAGCAGGAAGATCAGGAGTTCAAGGTTGTTCTCTACTATACAGAGACCATTCTAAGACACAGGAGACCCTGTCTAGAAAGCTGGGAAGGGGAGGGAGAGGGGAGGGGAGGCGAGGGGAGGCAAGGGAAGTTTTGAAATCAAAGAGAAGGACGATATTACAGAGGACCTCATTGGGACCTACATTTATTCTAATAGAAAATCTGTTGAGCTCCATCTTCCCAGGAAGCTAAAGGAACATGGAAAGCAGGATTAGTAAGGCAGTATACGGTTCATAAACAGAAAGCAGATCCGCAGGAAGGTAACCTGGACCACACATTCAGAGCCTCAGTGTGCCCACAGGTCTTCACACTTTGCTGCCGCACGTTTATTTGCAGGCATCCCCAGCTATCACTTTGCAGTGTGTGTGTGCCTTAGCCCTAAGTTTAATGCTCATTAGTTCAGAAGTGAGAACTTTAAAGTTTTTCAGAATCACACAAAGAATTTATTCTTTTTTTTTTTTTTTTGGTTTTTCGAGACAGGGTTTCTCTGTATAGCCCTGGCTGTCCTGGAACTCACTTTGTAGACCAGGCTGGCCTCGAACTCAGAAATCCGCCTGCCTCTGCCTCCCGAGTGCTGAGATTAAAGGCGTGCGCCACCATGCCCTGCTGAATTTATTCTTATAAAGGTAAAAATGCCTCTTCACGCATGAGACAGGTCAACTCCTCGTTCAGATCGCAAACCAAACCACGTTTTTAAGTCTAAAGGAGACATTTCCATTGCTTTGAAAACAAAAGTCTTGATCCTCTCATGCAGTGTTGCTAAGCATCAGAAGGATATGCTCATGTCAGACCACAGACCTGCTGTTGCCCACCCAGAACAGTATTTACTTCACGTATAATCTTCATGATGTTGTTGTGAAGGGTAAATGGTTGTAACACATAAAATCTGCACCAAGTTCATGGAAAGCCTGTACGTTCATTACTGTCACCATTGTTATTTGACTTATAGAAAAGACTTGGATCAATTATGTGCTATATAACCCAGGAGTCTCATGGGAGTGGGTCTTGCTCCCTGCTTTGGGGCTTGGACATCAGCCTGTACTTAATGTGCCTGCTGAAGTTCTAAGCTCTCTTGTAAAGACTAATCCACTGGATTTAGATATTTATACTTTTTTTTTTTTTGGTTTTTCGAGACAGGGTTTCTCTGTATAGCCCTGGCTGTCCTGGAACTCACTTTGTAGACCAGGCTGGCCTCGAACTCAGAAATCTGCCTGCCTCGAACTCAGAAATCTGCCTGCCTCTGCCTCCCAAGTGCTGGGATTAAAGGCATGCGCCACCACCGCCCGGCTGATATTTATACTGTTAATGTTAACTTGTATTCTACAAAGAATGTACTAAACAAACCTTTTAAACAAAAAATAGAGCAGTATGGTGAACTCCCATAATTCCCCTTTAAATGCAACCTATTTTAACATTCCACTCTTTTCTTCTTATAAAACTTCCTGTGGATTTTTAGATGGTTTTGGTTTTGTTTTGTTTTTGTTTTTGTTTTTATGCACTCTCAGCTTTTCACTGCATTTTAGAGAGTGTCACCAACTAAGGACCCCAAGTGCTTTATGGGGTCATTCAGATCCCGTCTGTCAAGGAAAGAGAGCTTCCTCTGCCTCCTGGAGTATCTGACCATGTTCTCTCTCTTATGTCCGCTGCAGCTCAGAGGACGATCCTTTCCTTCTGTACGCCACACTGAACTCAGGCAATCACTGCAAGTTTATCACCAAAGACCTGCTGCGGGACCACAAGGCCTGCCTGCCGGATGCCCGGACCAAGCGCCTGTTCTTCAAGTGGCAGCAGGGACATCAGCTGGCAATCATGAAAGGGTTTCAAAAATCAAAACTAACTTTCCAGGTATGGGATCTGTTCTCTAAGTGATGCTAACAGACCAGATGTGTCTGAAGAAGAGACTGTGGCATAGTTTTTTTAAATGTCATGAGTTGAAAGTTCTAACTACTTGTTATAGTTTGGCGTTTGGTAGTTAGCCAGTTCCTAGAAACAACATCTGTCAGGGCAAAAGTATTTGTAGGCCAACTGCAAATTGATTGACACATTGAAACCAGTGGAGTGGTGTAATTGTGTCTAAAACTGCACCTTCACCCACACCCAGACGCTCACACTCACGTGCTCCCATCTACCTTGTCCCTTGAAATACCTTGGAATTTCTTATCCTGTCTACTTTTCCTTTTAAGCAACTTTTCCAATTTTTTAATTTAAATTACATTTGTGTTTTTCAGTGTGTGTGTGTGTGTGTGTGTGTGTGTGTGTGTGTGTGTGTGTGTATGTGTGGTGTTGAGATTGAACTCAAAGCCTTGCATATGCTAGGCAAGTCCTCTACCACTAAACTACATCCTTAGCCTAGTTTTCTTTTTTTATCTGGGGACAGTGGAGTTTTGGACACACTAAATTCAGACAGATCTTGACTTTAGAATCCTAGTTTGCCTGCCAGGACGCACTAATGTATCGTGTTCTCTTTTTGTTTTTAATTGTATGTTTGCATATGTGTCTATGTGGGTATATGAACATCAGTGCAGGTGCCCAAGGAGGCAAGTGGGTATTGGATTCCCATTTGTGGGGAGTTCCCCAGTGTGCCACTGGGAACCAAGCTCCGGTCCTCTGCAGGAGCAGCACTGAGTCATCTCTCCAGCCCATGTGCTATATTTCTGAAGACTAATAAGAGAGTAGAGTCTAAATTTTCTAGTTATGAAAAAATAAAAAGTTGGTAACTCACATTAAATAGCTTGAGTAACCATTCCACAGTGAATATTACAAAATATGCTGCACATGGTACTATAAATAAGTTTATTAATTTTAAAAATAGGCTAAAATGTGAAACAAATTTATAGGAAAGAGCATCCCACGATATCACAGCAGTTATTAAATCAGCAAAATCAGGACTGTATGATGGGAAATGAGTCAAAACAACTGACCTTCTTTCCTCAGAAACAAAAACCAAAAGTAAAAATAGAAGTTCAATAAAAATTGAGATGAGAAAGGAAGCTCTAGATTCAAAAAGCGTGTCAGATAGTCCAGTTTCTGACAAAGGAACAATCCTATGCTACTTCCTGTTTAACAAGCAAACTATAAAATATATGTATGCATATATACAATAATGGAGAAAATACCAACATAGACATTTGATGAGGCTATGTAATTGTTGATTATTCTAATATGTTTGTATTCATATATATATATATATATATATATATATATATATATATACACACACACACACACTTTCAACTCGTGACATAAATACATATATGTGCATGCATACATGTATCTTAATCAGACAAGCTTTCGCCATGTATCTCTCTCTGTCTGTCCTGAAACTCTCATATAGCCCAGGCTGGCCTCCAGACCCTCCTATCCCAGTCTCCTGTGCTGGGATTTCTGGGTACTATGCCACCATGCCTGTCTGATTTCTGTGTGGGTGTTGGAGAAAGGGTAGTAATAGCATTGATCTTAGAATTACAGAGCAACTCCTGGTTTTTAGAAGTACTCATCTGAGATTCACTTCCAGATAGTCTTATGAGAGGACTATTTTTCTACTTTCTATATTTAATTTTTTCTCTTCCACTTATAAAACCTATAAGCACAGCGAAACAATCTTGTAACTTATAAATGTGATACTCCTATAGGGAGCCCTTAACCTTAAAATGAACCCCTGCCCCCCTTACATTTTTATTTTGTTTCCTGTTGTGGGGGCTAAAGGCATAGGTCAGTGTTAGTGCTCGCTGAGTTCAGATTCCTGCACCCACAAGCCCAGCATGTCCTTGTACATGCTTGTGGTCTCAGCACTGGAGTCAAGACAGGAAGATGAGTGGGGTTTGCTAGTTGCCAGCCTAGCAAGAAAGACACAGCTCCAGATTCAGCCCCTGATTCAAAGGACTGATGCGGAGATGGCAGGAAAGGGCACATTGTCCGCTTCCAGCTTCTGTGCATACACAGGCATGTGCATCGGTACATATGCGTGTGTACACCACTCACACAGATATACAAAGGAAGGAAAGAAGAAGAGAAAGAAGGAAATCCAGTGTCAAATAAAACACAATCCTCTTCCAAAGAAACAGAAAAAACTGGGGAGAGGTTGGTAGCCCCCCAATGTTCACCGTTTGGCTTTCTCTAACTCCTCAGCAGACCCTCAGCTATGACACGGTGGTGCAGACAACTGGAGACTCGTGGCACATTCCTTATGATGAAGACCTGGTACAGAGATCCTCCTGTGAAGTGCCAACCAAATGGCTGTGCCTCCAGAGACAGACACCCGCCCCCTGCTGAGTCCCATGGCCTCCTGGCTTTTCTTATATCCATACTGATGTCTGCCATGACCACTGTCCTGGAAATAAAAAGATTTTAGTGAGACTGTTCAGTTTAGTGGGTTTTGCAGCGTCAAACTGACTTTTAGCTTTGTGTGGTCTTGTTTATGAGGCGGGTGGGGTACTGTTTGTAGCCCTTCAGCCTCCCTCCTCCCGCTTTTACTTCCTGAATGCTGGGCTTCCAGGCAGGACTAACACGCCTGCTGTATGCAGTGCAGGAGATGGGACCTGGGCTTCACGTGTGCAAGGAGGCATTCTAGCAGCCGGGCTACATGCCCTAGCCCAACAAGTGGATGAATGAGAGCAGGGGTTCTACCACACCCACAACCTGTCATCAGTTGGTCATCGGAATAAAGATGGAGGGCTAGGTAGGTTGCCCAGGCTGGCCCAGGGCTTCTACACTTAAGCAACACTCCTGCCCTGGACTGCCAAATATCTTAGACTAACCTGTCACTGGACCCAGCTCCTCATATCTTAATTTTAAAGCAGGAATAGAGAGCAGGAGGAGGGTATATAGGCATCTGCCAAAGTAATTGGCACATAGCTAAATGGGGTCCCTATCTGGTGTCTTTTGGTTGGTTGGTTGGTTGTTTTTTGTTTGTTTGTTTTTTTGAGATAGGGTTTCTCTGTATAATAGGCCTGGCTGTCCTGGATCTTACAGAGATTTGCCCTTGAACTCACAGAGATCTGCCTGCCTCTGCCTCCAGAGTGCTGGGATTAAAGACATGCACTATTTTGCCCAGCCCCTATGTGGTATCTTACCTGTCCTTTGTCAGCTTAGAATTCATAGGCTACACACACAACCCGGTTTCAACTGGGCCTGGAAGTAGGCACAGTGGCAGTTATCCAGTCACTGCTGACCACTAGAAATAGTTGGTTACCAGGGCTCCCTCAGGGATATTCAACTGGATAGACTGAAGCTTTAGGCTTTTTCCTTAAGGCAGTGTCTCACTTTACAGCCCTGGCTGGCCAGAAACTTACTATGTAGAGCATGCTGGCCTCCAACTCAGTTTTCCTACCTCTGCCTCCCAAGTCCTGGGGTTAAAGCTGTGTGATACCACGCCTGTATAAAGGGTTTTAGGTGGTCTTGCTGGTGATGGTGATGATGATGATGATGATGATGATGATGATGATGGTTTTAGGCTTGTTGAGGAGGATACCAAGCGGTGTCTCGCAGTGCGTACCTCTCTGGTCGGGAGCTTGCAGCCCTTCATTTGCCTGAACTCCCAAGTGCTAGGTTGTAAGCATGAGTCGCCATGCCCACTTAGATGGATTATTAAAATAGTCATGAAAGGGGCTGGGGAGATAGCTCAGATGGCAGAGTGCTCTCCAAGGACCGGAGGACCTGAAGTTAATCCCGGTCCTTGAATGCAGAGGCTAAGCTTAGGGGCATATGCTTAGAAAGACAGCACTGGGGGAGCTAAGGCAGGCTCACTGGTCACCCTGCCAACCAGGTGAGCTTTAGGACAGAGAAAGATCCTGTTCAAGGTGGATGGCTTCTGAGGAAAACACTGGAGGTTGCCCTCTGGCCTGTACACGTACATGCTCGCCCACATACACACAAAAAAGATAACTGTGGTAGTTTATTATAATTAGTAGTTAACATCTGAAAGGTTTTTTTGGTAACTCTGGCAAAAAAAAAAAATCTTTTCAACTAAGCTAAAATTAGTACACCAGTCATCTCTTTGGTACTGTCTAAAATCTATTCCAAGAAGCAAATGCCTGAGAAGTCACTGGTAGCAACTTAATCTCTAATATGTTAGAGAAATAAATTCAAGATGTCAGGTCAGACAACCCCATCAGCTCTCAACTGAGCAGGCCATTATTGGGGATCAAGCTCAGCTGCCACCTAAATATTTAAAGTCCATTACTAAAGTTCTCTCAGACCGTCTATGACTACATAAGAATAGAATGTCACTAGGTGCCAATGGAATTCCTGAGGGTTCTATCCATGTGGATTTTCTGGGGCAGAGTTGAGTCCTGGGCTGAGGGGCAGGGACAAAGCATCCACGTCCACGAAACAGCTTCTTTTTGGTGGATATGGCCAGTCTCCGAAAAAGTAAGTGCCTCAATTTTGGTTATTCCTGCCTCTGAAGAGGCAGGGAAGGCTGGCTTTCCCCTGTGGGCTCCCTTTGTATACTTTGTAAACTTTGTAAACCCTCAGGGCAGGAAACTGGCCAGGTCCCAGCCATGCCCCCTCCCCCAGCAGCCTCCAGCAAAAGTCATCTCCAGCCCCTCAACAGGACCCTCCCCAGATTATGCTAATTTTAGGTAAAAAAAAAATCTGAACAAAACCCACCAATCCCTGAACCGGAAAACCCATCAATCCCATCAATTAAACTCAGGTCTTTAAATCCCACCAACCCTCACCCTGAAAATCTCCACTCTAGAAGGTTCCACACACACCCCCAAGAGCCCCTATATAAGCACTGCCCCTTGCCCAATTTGCTGCTGTCTGCTCCCTCCCAGAAGCCTAGGCAGCCACTCCTGGGTTTGTCTCTCCTCTCCCTGGACTCTCCAATAAATCTCTTTTATGGGATTCACTACCTGGTGTGACCCCTCCCATCTGAAGAAGACAAGAAGCAAGAGAAGAGAAGCAGCAGCGGCGGTGCGA
>CACVCL010021789.1:0-54683 GCA_902729485.2 Mus minutoides
TCTAATCACCCACTCACTATCAATCATTCAATTAATCAATCATTCAATAAATCAAATGAGTTATAAAATTCTAATGTACAATAATGTCAACCTTCATATTCTGAAAAAGAAGAATAGGAGCATATTAAGGAAAGCTCATGCCAAAATTGAACAAAACCCAGCAAGACAACAGCAAGTGCCAAGCTTCCTGGCAAGCCTCTGGGGTTTCTGATGTCATCATCTGGGCTCAACAAGCCTAGGGAACTCGTCAGTCCCTCCAGTTTTGCTGCCTATAGCATACTTAACCTCTTTTGGGGGCATGCTCCATTGCATGAGTTCATATTTCCATAATAAACAGATCACAGCCCTGTCATCACTAATTTCTTAAATCCTCCATTTAAATTTAAGCTTTACCTTTATAGCCTCTCCCTATAAACTCCTGGGGCTTTCTTGCAGGAAATCTGCTATACCTTGCTTGGCCTCAGTAGCCTTCCTGAACCTTGACACAAGCCTCCATACTCCTTTCATTCTGGCCTCTAAGAACTATGTCATGGATAAGGCCACCAAGTTCTGATGCCAAATTAAGATGTAGCCCCAAGCCCTAGACAACAGTTGCATTAGCCTTCATCTTTCTTCCAAGCTGACCTCAGAGTGAACACCTCCTGATATGTATGTAAGGAACACCTCCTTCACATATGTAATATACTCTGTGGCTTTCCAAGTTGAGGTTCACTTTCTCCCACGTGTATTAATATGTTCACAAGGCAGAGCTTCCCATGAATTGGCTCTTGCCCTTGAGTACCCTTCTAATTTTCAAAGAACACCTGGTTTCCATCTAATCATTCTACTCTTTTATATGACAGTTGCCTTTCTACTTGACTTGTCAGTAACATTAACTTTATTCTTGTCCTTTCAGACATGAACATTTAGAATATTTTTCTGTTCCATTCTTTACTCTCTTTCTTGCTATATACCTGGATGAACATTGTACCAATGCCATGACCTGAATGCATTTCTGCTTTTAAATATCCTCTGCAAAACTAATTAATTTTGAATTCTTACTCAAGTTCCAAAACTTGGGAAGAGTAGAGAGTAAATGCAGAATATAACACATAGCTCCTCTATCTCAGTTTCTCATAGAGTCCTTGTTCTCTTCTGAAACCTCATAAGCTAAGCCTCTACTTCTACTAATTATTGTTAGCATCCTGATCCTCCAAACTCCTATCAGAATGGACCACTAGTCTTTTCCAGGGCCTTTGTAGCCCAGCTATGCTAACTCTTTTATGTTACTTCCATCAAACTGGTTCCAAAGGCCCATAAAGCACACAGTCAGGTATATATTGGCTATAGCCCCACTTCTTCAGATGGACTTTCCTTTATATTGTTGTTTCACTGTTTTATTTTTCATTGTAATCAAATCACAACATAAGCAACTAAAGGAAGGAAGTTGCCATTTGGACTTACAGTCTGGAGAAACACCCATGATAGCAATGTCATGTCAACAGGATCACAAGGCAGCTAATCACACTGCACACTCATCCAGTAAGCAATGAGCAATGAATGTTTATGTTCAATAATTTTTTCCCTTTATGTAATTTGGGATTTCAGACTAGAAATTAGGGCAGACCATATTTGGGGTGAGTCTTCCTACTTCAGTTAATCCAATTTATAAAAATCCTCAAACACATGCTCAGAGATTTGCACTTTCTGTGATTCTATAGTCTGTCAGCTTGATCATTATTAGTACCTACTATGGTCTTCCTTCTTCTACAGTAGTTAACCAAGATGTGGACAGTCACCTAAAAATGCTCAGGAAAGTGTTTCCCCTAGAGAAAAGGAAGCCCTTTATTCCTCAGCTGCCTGGATAAAATCATGCCCACCATCTTCCATTAGTCTATGAAATACACAGCAAACTAGGATGCTCTGTGTCTCATCATATCCTGGTTTCTTTGTGTGAGCCGATATAAGGAAATAATTAAGGGCTTGAAAGTACTTATTGTCTAAATTCAGTCACTGGGCCTCCTTTTCCTTTAACCAACTCTTTCTCTTATGTCTGGCTCTGAATAATTGGATCCCTGGCTTATTTCTGATGCCAGAGACCCTCTATTGCTTTGTTTGTTTGTTTGTTTGTTTGTTTGTTGTTTTTTGAGACAGGGTTTCTCTGTATAGCCCTGGCTGTCCTGGCACTCACTTTGTAGACCAGGATGGCTTCAAACTCAGAAATCCACCTGCCTCTGCCTCCCAAGTGCTGGGATTAAAGGCGTGCACCACCACACTTGGCTCCTCTCTTGCTCTTGTATAGTAGAACTTGTTGTCCTTGGTTGGTGCCATGATTCCTATAAAGCCTTCCTGATCTCAATGTCCCTCCAAGCAGAAGCTGCCAAAGCTGGAACATTATGCTTTGTAAAGGGATCAAAGGCACAAAGAATGAGGGTATTTACAGGACTAGGTAGTGCTGCTATACCTTGGTCTCCCTGATATATCCTTTGGAAGAACCAAGTAAGACTAAATGGAAATGCCTCCTTCCTGCCATTAGTGAAGCCTGAAATAGAATTCTACAAAATTGTTCACGGTGGCTGCAGACAGGAATACTAACCAAACAGCCCAGCCCTGTCCATGGAAGAACTCTTGAAATTTGGGGCACTAAGGAAAATGAAAAATATCACAGTATAATAAAAGGGCCATGACATTTATTTATATGTTTTTCTCATTTTCACATTTAATAGACATGAGGGCCTTATAGGTTATGTGTTTCTATTATCATGAAGAAATCAACAGGAAATAAGACACTTGAAAATTCTGCTGTCACACTGTAATATGATGTAAGAACTGCCATTGGTATAACAATCACAGGTTTAAAATGTTGTTGAAACAGGTTATTTTCAAATCAGCCAGTCAGGCAAAGTCTTGATGACCTAGAAGAGGTGACACTCTGTGGTGATTTAAGTAAGAAATGTCTCCCATAGGCCTATGTACAAGTTCCTCCCATAGGTTCCCAATTAGGGGCACAGTTTGTGAAAAATATGGAACTTTCAGGAGGTAGAGACTTGCTGGAGAAAGTATGTCACTTGGGGCAGGACTTAAAGTTGTGTGCCTCACTCCACTTACTATTGCCTTTTGCTTCCAGTTTGTAGCTGAGATGTGATTTTTGTCTTCTTGTACCAACTGCCTGATCTATCTATCTATGTATCTATCTATGTATCTATCTATGTATCTATCTATGTATCTATCTATCTATGTATCTATCTATCTATGTATCTATCTATCTATCTATCTATCATCTATGTATCTATCTATGTATCTATCTATGTATCTATCTATATATCTATCATCTATCTATCTATCTATCTATCATCTATCTATCATCTATCTATGTATCTATCTATGTATCTATCTATATATCTATCATCTATCTATCTATCTATCTATCTATCATCTATCTATCATCTATCTATGTATCTATCTATGTATCTATCTATATATCTATCATCTATCTATCTATCATCTATTTATCTATCTATCTATCTATCTATCTAAGTATAACACAGTATGACAAACTAAGATCTTACATAAGTTGCTTTTGGTCATGGTATATGATGGCAGCCACTGGAAAGTAGCTAATATCCTCTGCAGTTGTCAGGGGCAGAGTACTGGTGCAAAGAGTACACTAGAAGCAATACACAAGTGCAAAGAGGCTTTAAGTGTACTTGGTATGTTTAAGGAATAGGAAGCTCGTGCATCAAAGAAATGTAGAAGAAAATTGAGTCCTGTTAATTCAGGTCATGTGTATCTTTGATATCAATTACACACTACACATATTCATTACCAAGTGTATAAGAGTCACACCTCACTACTATAAGAGGCTTCCTTCCCTGAAGTTCTGTCCATATTTTATCAATGGAGAAAGAAAGAAACACTGATTAGTCACAGTTCAAAGAAGAGATGTATCAAGTAATTTCTTTAAGCAAAGACTAAAATGTCAAAAGTCCTCAAGGATAGGATGGATATGAGGATCCCTATGATCCTACCAGGAGGAATATGTATTAAGTGAAGAGGACAACGATCTTCACATGAAACAAGAGAGCAGTGTACTCTTTATCTTTCAAAGAGGAAGTAAGAGATGGCTTGTTGTAAACTCCCTCACTTTGTAGGCATGTGTCTTGTGCAGATAACCTTTCCTCTTAGAATTGTGACTTCCTTTAAAGCAAGTATTATGCAAAAAGATTTTCCAGGTCTATTCATCTTAAATTCTGTAGTTTCTAGCTTTGTCTTCTAGGTGAGATAGAGGAGGAACAAGACTATGGAGAGATCAGATATTTGGGAACCAGCCTCTAGTGTTCTAAAGTTCCTCAGAACAGGAACAGCAAAATTCAAGCCTTGAAAACAAATTAAAATCTGTTTTTCCCCCCAGTACCAGCCACTGCCTTGGGGACCTCAGAAAATTAAAATCCATGTGTGTTCCCACTGGATTTATTTTTAATTCCTTAATGCAAATATCTGAGAAGAGAGGCTTAAGGCAAATACTGGTAAAATTGAGAAATGTAGCAACAACCTGTAAATCAAAGGCTCTCTCCCAGCAGGACATAGGAAGGATAATGTGTTGATATACTCTGACTGTTGATGTGAGGCAGGTAGGAATTAGGATGAATGACATGTGGACGCACATGCATCAACACGCACACACACACACACACACACACACACACATGCACACACACACTCCTTGAACATGCAAATGTACTTGTATGAACCTGCATAGCCATGTGTACTTTATCATTCAGATCCACAGTTGAAGAAACTAATTATCCTTCTATAAACTTCTATTACTGAAATACTACACTAATGAACATACACTGTCACTTCAAAGCTGAACACATAGTATCCATGCATATTCATCTTTTACAGCTGGATTTATACATCTCATAAGACATATTTGTATGTCATATGAATGCAAACTTACCTGTCCCCACATCTTTCTTCAGTTACTATATGTTTTAAGAGATTGGCTCTATCTACTGAGAGAATGGAACTACAGCTCCTGGATAACTATAATAAAAACAATGCTTGTTTAAAGAACTCAATGAAGGCTGGGTCTGGTAAGTATTAGGAAATTGTATCTGAGTCCAGGGAAATGTCCATGTCACATTAGAATGCACAAGATAATGATAATGTGGCACATAAAAGAAGCCAACTGCAGAATGAAAGTCGCATGCTTCTCAGTGTTTAAGGCACTAGGTCTAGGAGGCCTCTAGGGCTAGTTCCAAGGTCACCATAAAGACTAAATGGAGGGTGACTTTTCCCTCATATGGGGGCTGGGGGAAGACACAGCACCATATCCCTAGCAGGGAAAAAGCATCAAAGCCTCAGGTTGAAATCGGGCAGCAGGGTAGTGGAAGAAAGACTATGAGAAGCTCTGAAACCCTCTGAAAATGAAACATTTTTATAGGTCTGTAAATTTCTTATGGAAAATGATAGATATAAACCCTGTTGGACTGAAAACGAAGAGTACAAAAGAAGTATAGATTGGCTGAAAATATTCGGAGGGAGGGAGGCAATATTATCTTTAAGCAAAAAGGGTCATCAGGGTCCAGAGTGCACTCTCAGGATATTCTTGATTCTTGTGTCCTGGAACAAGGCATTGGACCATAAACCCATAAAGAGTGATAGAAGCAGAGGCCATTAGAAAAAGCCCTACCCTTGATGCACAATACAATGGAACTTTTATGTCCTCTCCACATATTCTGTTACATGTCAGCCTTTGTGGAAAGGGGCTTCCATTCTAGTTCTCTCTAGAGTGACTTTATTCATGTGATAATTTTTACCTCAATCTATTTTCTCCTGCAACAATGTGAAATAGCTACATTTTTCAGAGTGTGAATTAGAACATATACTTGGATTAAAGAAATAAGAAAGAATCAAAATGAACAGCAAACTAATTAGAGGACATATTTCAAGAAATGAAACTTTCTGGACAAAGATGATGAAACCAACAGGGAGAACAGCAAAGTCAGAAGAGAAGTAAGATGGTTAGAAGAGCAATACAAATCTCAGAAAACGGGTCAATACCTGGAACTGTTACAGATGATATTGTGATTGACAAAGGCCATGATATGCTTATTAAGTGCACCCTGATCACACAGGCTTCTGGACTTATGTCCTCACAATATCACATCTACTCAATTCATTCTAAAATTTAGTTCAACTGTTGATCCTATAGAATTAAGAATCTTAGAGAATGGAATTTTCAATTTATTGTATTGCCCTTGACTTGGCTTCAGAGAACAAACTGAAATAGGACACTGAATGTATGTGATACTTGGCAGCATAGGGAATCTGTGTTCCATGAAATCATGGGATATTATTTGCCTTGTATAAGTTGAAAACTCATAAAATAGGGCTGAGAAGGAATCATAAACAAAGAAAGAATAGCTTTCTTTGCTTTCCCTACAACAGGAGTCTATGATTACATCTGCTACATAGGGCAGAGGGCTTATGTTGTCATTTCAGACACTGCTTCATCTTGACCATGGCAGAATTATCTGTGACAGCACAGAAATCAGGACATCTCTCCAGGCAGCTGAGAAGGAGGGGCTTCTAACTGCTCTGGGTCTCGAAAGTCACAACAACCATCTTGGCTTGGGAAAAGAAGATCATTAATCCCCAAGACAGAAAATAAAATGAGCTTTCAAAATAATGAACAAAAATGCACTACCAAACAATGATCTCATTGTGATATGATTTGCTCATACCGTGAAAAGACTTAATATTTTCTTCATAGAGATTTGAGCAATCCATATTTATTTAAAGGAAGTGTCAATCAAATCAGGGATCCAGGGGAGAATGGAAGAAATATGTAAGAACAATATCTTAGGGGCACAGAGAACAGAGTCTAAAAATAACATGGCCTGTGTTCATTTCATTTATTTCTGTATCCCTTATCCCAGGTGCTGTGTCTAGGTCTTTAATAAGCACTGGTGGAATGGATTCATTAATAAAGTGATACCTTTAAATCTGTTTCCCTACCTAGAATGCCCTTCCCTTCCAAGTGTTTTTTTTTTTTTAATCTTACTTGTATTTTATGTGTTGCCATAAATCACACAGGAAATATCATTCCCTGGTAGGAATCAATCATGTCTGGCAATTCAGAATAAAACATCTCTCTGCCATTCCCCTTAGTTCAGTCTCAGACTTACTATAGCCACTCCAATTGAGTCATGTTTATTAACAGCTGACTTGTTACTGAGCATTCCATATGTAAAAACCATTTATAATTCTCTTTTTCAGTTATCTAGTATTCTTTGCACACAGTAGTATCACAGTGCGTAGAAGTTGACAAACTGTTCTAAGAGACATTAAGCAGAAAATATACACCTTGATTAGTTACCAAAGGAACACAGTATAAAGGAGAAAGATGTAATGATAAATAAAGTTCATGAAAAAATAATCCACCCCATTGAGGTTTTGTTTTTTACTGTTTATTGTAATGCTAAGTGCATACACCCAAGACCTGAAGTCTGCATGTTGTCCCTGTGACTCAGCTCCCAGTTAGTTGTGATTGGTAAAGATGCCAACAGCCAATAGCAGGGCAGAAAAGATAGGTGCAGTTGAGGTTTCATGGGCTTAGAGAAAGAGAGGACCATGAGGAGAGAAAGAACAGGAAAAAAACACCATGAAAGAGAAAAACATGCAGCATGGAGAGGGAGGGTCACCATGGGATAGCTGAGCCATAAAAACATGGCTATGGGCTGGCCAGTTAGAGGTAAGAGCAGCCCAGGTGGAACATAGAAAATGATAAGTTGGAGTTATTGATAGGAAAGCAGATTCTAACACCATGTAGGGTAGGCAGCTATCCAGCTATTGTGATACCTAAGGTATATTGTAAATATAAAGGTTGTGTGTGTCTTTCATCCAGGTACATAAATAATCTAAGGTGAGGAAGAACACCTGCACCATGATTTTTACTAATTATTACTATACTATCCAGTTGTGTGTTGTCGGTTTTGCTGTATCTTTTATTGGCATCATTGAGGAATCACACATTCCTTCTAAATCCATTATCATCAGTAAGCCATGATTTCTTCAGTAAGGTGTTTTGCCATGAAGTTAACATATTTAAGATGAAAAATGTGAAAGGTGTTTTCTGCATTGTAGATAGGCCTCAATTGGTTTTATATAATTGCTTTTCTAGCTCATGTGCATGTGTGCTTGACTGTGTGTGTGTGTGTGTGTGTGTGTGTGTGTGTGTGTGTGTGTGGTATGTTTCTGGTCTCTTGAAGGGTAGCCATGATCCCCTCAGAACTGGTTGCGATGGAAGTCCCTCAAACAAAGGGAACTCTTTATGCAGCTAAGTTCCTCTGTTTTCTCCAAAACAAACATTTTTAAAATGTGTCATTCTGTTTACCCAAGAAACTAAATATTTCTTCTACAAATCACATGAAAGGATCAAGTTTCAAATGTTCTCTGTACTTTCTCAGAAGAGTTAGTCATTCATGTAGTCAATCTTGTCCTTCACTTACAGAGAATCACTTTTAACTACAGTGTCGACTCAGCTCTTTTTATGGATCTAGTCTTGTTGAACTCTGGACACTAAATTTCACATGCCTGCCCTCTGCCTTGACAACTTCTCATGTGTTCCATAACCAAGCTTCCCATGTGGAGCCTCTGCATGGCAGAGATCTCGCACACACCCCCACACATACCCCAACCCCTAGGGCTGAACATTAATGCTCGACTAATCATGCATCAGACTTGCATCATTCTAGCAAATTATGTTATCTCCAGTTCCCTGTAAAATTAAGATCATGAAGGTCCATTTATTACTATTAGCTCCAAACTCCTCAGCCTGTCCTTAAAAGCCCTCTACAGATCTTTTAGGTGTCAGTCCAGGCTATCTCCTAAGATACCCTTCAAGAGTGCACTGTTGATTATAGACTTTTCTGTTTACAAAACTGACTTTGACCTTCAAGTTCCATTCTCAGACCCACTCGTCTAGACTATATGGCCTTATTTCTCCAGTTTTTGTCTACATGGGGTCTTTAGTATCACATCCTGATAGTTAATTAGTATTATAAAATGTTTCCTAAAGTTTGGGTGCTTATTACCAGTAGTACCTTGACTCAATACTTGGTATTTCACAGACTTACCCAACACTGCTCTCATCCCTCACTCTGGCTCTGAAACTCTAGAACTAGGCATAGTTTCTAGGGACGGACACAGTTTCTTAGAATGAGTTCAAGAAGTAGCCAAACTGAGGATACTAGGCTAGAATCATATCTAAAGCTGAATATGGGACAACAAAATGTCAATGAAATGGTAAATCTTAAGACCCAAAGACTTGATAGGTGTTTTTCAGGTATGCTGCACTGTCTCAATGAATTTTAGCTACAGTACAAAATCCATATCCAAGTCAACTTGAGACATCAGAGGAAAGAATTAGTTCCTAGACTTCAACATCTTGGACTATTTCTGGATTCTTATTTGGTATTCCTTGCAACTACTATATGTCGTGTTTCCTTCTTTCTCTTTAATTTCCTTAGAGAGAAAGCTCCAAACTCCTATCCAGTATCCAAAAGAGAGATTGCCTCATTCAAATACATGAAAGAAAATTATCATATAAAGCATGCTGCCTGTCTTTTGTCTTATGATCTTCTGCTTTGTTGGCACTTTGTGGCCCGGTGTTGTGATAGGCAGGATGCTGGCACAGGGCTCCCAGTCTGCCTCCTTTCTCAGTTGGGTTACTTAGGCTATGCCCTCATCTGAATTAAGCACGAGAGAAATGGAAAGAAAATACCAGGAAAAAAGATTAGGCAACACAACTGCCAGTTCTCCTGGGGGAGGGCCATTCTCAGTGACTCTAGTCAAAATGTATGCTGGAAGCCCATCTATTGTGAGCTGTGCAATTCCTGTCACATAAAAATCCTATGACTCATCCCTTTTCAGACCTTTGTATTAAGTCATCATCATGAACTTTAAAAAGTTATGGGTGATGGTGAAACAGAAATATTATTTCTTTTCTCACTCAATCATAAGGAGCATACATTCAATAACATGTTTGAATGTTAAACCTTCTACATTCTACTTACATGAATTTTTCAGAGGAGAATTATTTGGTAAAAAAGAAGTTGGGGATTGGGAGCTAAAGAGATGACTTAGTGGTTAAGGGTAGCTGTAGCTCTTTCTGAAGTCCCAGGACTAGTTCACAGTACCAACATGGTAGCTTACAACCATCTGTAACTCCAGCTCCAGGGATCTCAGCCTATTTCTCTGACCTCTATTGGGCACCAGGAATACATGCAGTGCACACATATATAATACAGGCAAAACACTCACACACATGCAGTAAAATAGGTAAACTGAACAAAGCACTGTAAGCTGGGGACTATGGGAAATAATCAGGTATAGTCTAGAAAAGGAAGGTAGGAGACATCATTATATAAAGACTGATTTTAGATTTTAGAAGACTTAAAAGGGAAAGAAATCTTCATATCAGTTCAGACAGGACAGTTTGCCCCTCAGTTCACTCTATGTCAACTGCTGTCCTACAACTTCCTTATGGAACAATTGCCATGGTCAGCCCTCGGTCTAGATAGAATCCCTTAATGAGAATAACTAGCCTTTCCTTGTTTCCCCCGCCCCCCCGCCCCCAGGGATCCAAATTCAGGCTTCTTCCAGTGCCACTCTCCCTAGCACCCTACAGAGTCTTCTCTGTACTCTAGTTAGTGTAAATGATTCTTTAAGGCCCTGACAACATGTCCACCCATTAACAATTTCTCCTAGAATTCTTATTTCTGATAACTTTCTCCCTCCCCCAAACTACATTGTATGCTGTTTATTCCCCTAGAAATGTAGCCAGCATCAAATTCATATGTGTGGGAGTTGTTTATACGTGTATCTGTTTTCCTCAATATACTGTCATTTCACACAGGTCTGGAGTTCCTTTCTCATCTTGGTATTCTCACAATTTCAAACATTGTCCTTTGAACTGAACAGATACTCAACAAATGTTTTCCAGATTGCTGAATCTGATTGTGCTAGATTCTTGCAAGACATTTTTCAAAAGTTCTGTATTAAGTGCTATGCTACTTCCAACCTAGAAATAAAAATCTCACAGTTTATGGAAAGATTTTTTTTTTCGAGACAGGGTTTCTCTGTATAGCCCTGGCTGTCCTGGAACTCACTTTGTAGACCAGGCTGGCCTCGAACTCAGAAATCCGCCTGCCTCTGCCTCCCGAGTGCTGGGATTAAAGGCGTGCGCCACCACGCCCGGCAAGATTTAAGGGGCCTATTAATAACACTTTCTCCTCTATGCCCATGTTCTAAACTAGTTCAACCGTCAAACAAAATTTAAGAGATTTCAAGCATCTTTATAATTGACAAAAATTGAAATGAAGAAATGGAAAAGACATACACCAAGAAAAAAATCTTCCTAACTCTGAACATTGGCCTGAAGTCTTCCTAGAATAGTTATTTTTTAAAAGTCATCGAATAGTGCACTGGACCTTGCTTCTTAGACACAGGCAAGTTCCTAAGAAGGTAGAACTACATATGGTCTACCATGTCCCCTCCTTATACTTCCTCTCACTAAGGCCAAGAGAGGAGTGAAAAGTGCCTTAAGTATGTCTCCAAAGAAAATCTACCCAGTGACAAACAACCATAAGGATTGGGGGTGCATTTCCAACACATATTTCTCTTCTTTAGTCAGGAAATCAATCATCAATCTGCATCTTATACTTTGCTTGAAATTAGAACTTTGGATACAACTATGAATTATGGAAGCACAATTACAGCATCCCCAAGCCTCAAATTCCACAGTGCTGAGCAGAACCAAACTACATGATTCAGAATGTGAGAACACCTGGGGGTCCCATGAAAGCCATCCATACTGAGAGGTCCTCGAATACCCCTGAAGCCGTGGCAATGAATCTAGATGGTATCTACATGTTTACCCTTTCTCTGTCCCCCACTGCAAACTAACTCAGTCTTTTGTGTATAACAAATAGAACAAGGGCTCTTTACATTCATGGCCAAAGATGACATAGACAACATAGAACTTTATAGAAATGCAGGTCTTCAACTTTGCTTCAGAACTAGGCTTGGGTTCACACAAGTGTTATACCAAGTCTTCCAGGACCTGGTTGGGATGAACTAGTGGCCAGACATAACTTAAGTGTAAGAGTGTACATTGAGGTGTAGAGAGAAGGTCTCAATTTTATTGCCTTAGCCCATAAAAGCACCCTGGCCTGAAAGGAGGTACAAAAGCAAGATGCTTGTGTCGCTTTTACAGCAAGATCAGCTTTTCCACAGCTTCTGTTGGTCTTCAATTATAAATCCACAAAATGGAAGGACTAGAATGTATCCAGCCTTTCTAAATTAGCTGCCTAGCTTATTTGTGTGCTCCACACATTATATGCCACTGTTCTAAAATTGTCTGGTCCAGCAGCCAACATCTGAAAATACACTGTGGGCTCTTGGAAACTGGGATTACATGCACATAGGAGGTAGAACACCAAGCACACAAATTTATATATGCAATACCTTTAAATTTTTTTCTCTAACTCAGTTCAATCTAAAGAAGATAAAACCCAGGTAAATCTGTACACAGACAAAAATGTGTACCAATTAAGAGACAGGTGCCTTGTGATGTAATATCTCTAAACAAAGCACTGAAATTGTATGAGTGTTTGGGAAGGGATTTATTGTAGAACCAAAGTTCTATAGGGGATATATTATTGAAATAGGATACACGTTTTGGCTGAGCCCTTGTCCTCAGCAGGACTCAACAGTGTCACAACTTAGGTGCCTGCCATAAGTTATTCCTTTGTTCGTTGGCAAAGACAGATCAGCACCACTAAAAGAAGTCTCAGGGGTCATTCTTGAATACTCAAGAATAAAACCACTGGTCCTCTGCCAACCTGGGACATGTAAATCTATGAAGCTGACTATTACTTCCTAGATAGGCTCATCTTCTGAAGATTGCTTCAGCCAGCTATCTCAAGGCTGAAGCCTTTAGTTTCACTATGCTCAATCCAAGGAAGTAGAAGAATATTACATTGGCACTAATATGGGTCTAATTAAACACTATCACTTCTGTTTCAGTATTCTTCCTTCAGTCAGAGAAATCATTATTTATAAAGAAAAAATGATTATTTGTAAAGTTTTAGAAAGAAGAAAACCAGTTATGGATTCTGTGTAGTGTAAAATGTACTGTAATTTCTACCTCTCAAAAATCCTAATATCTGTGACCATGAAGCAAAAAAAAAAAACAAAACCAAAAACCAAAACAACAACAAAAAAAAAACTTGTTTCTTCTGCTGTCTTTTTTTGTTTGTTTGTTTCATTGTATTTACACCCTGAGGCAATAAGCATATGAGTAAAATAAGAAAATATCTACTAATCAATGTAATGATTAGATAATCTTTCAGAATGTTATTCTAAGACTATTTGAGTATAGAACATATATCACTTATTGCTTAAGATCATATTACAACATTGATATTAAAATACTCTCATCATATTTTTGTTTAGGGGAGTCTTTTATTTTTTTTCCAACATTTATTAGATAATTTCTTCATTTACATTTCAAGTGTTATCCAGAAGGTTCCCTATACCCTCCCCCCTCCAGGCCCTGCTCCCCTACCCACCCGCTCCCACATCTTGGCCCTGGCGTTCCCCTGTACTGGGGCATATAAAGTCTGCATGACCAAGGGGCCTCTCTTCCCAATGATGGCCAACTAGGCCATCCTCTTCTACATATGCAGCTAGAGACATGAGCTCAGGGGGTACTAGTTAGTTCATGTTATACTTCCACCTATAGGGTTGAAGAACCCTTCAGCTCCTTGGGTACTTTCTCTAGCTACTTCCTTGGGAACCCTGTGTTCCATCTAATAGCTGACTGTGAGCTTCCACCTCCATGTTTGCCAGGCATTGGTATAGTCTCCCACGAGACAGCTATATCTGTTGAGGGACATCTGGGCTCTTTCCAGTTTCTGGCTATTATGAATAAGGCTGCTATGAACATAGTGGAACATGTGTCCTTATTACCAGATGGAATATCTTCTGGATATATGCCCAGTAGGGGTATTGCAGGATCTTCCGGTAGTACTATGTCCAATTTTCTGAGGAACCGCCAGACTGATTTCCAGAGTGGTTGAACGAGCTTGCATTCCCACCAACAATGGAGGAGTGTTCCCCTTTCTCCACATCCACGCCAGCATCTGTTGTCACCTGAATTTTTGATCTTGGCCATTCTTACTGGTGTGAGGTGGAATCTCAGGGTTGTTTTGATCTGCATTTCCCTGATGGTTAGGAGAGTCTTAAAAATGTTCTGTGACAGGACAATATGTGACAAGATGATATTCTAACAACAATCAATAACTATTTTCAGTATTTACAATAAGAATTACAGTCATATGGTGGGATCTTATAAGAGAAGCTTTTCAGTGTACTCTAAGGCTAACAAATGATTTAATTCATTTTCTTTTATTGTTGGAGTTCAACAAATTAAAGTTTATTAAATATAGAAAACTGAACATTTTCCAGTAAACAACATTTACTTTCTTGCAGTATACCAGAATAATGACATTCACTTAGAAGAAACTGAGCTTTTAAAGGCTGGATTTATAAAACATCAGAGGAAGTACTGCAGACAACAATGTTTAGGATATGCTTAGGATATTCTTACTTTAGTATGAATAAAATCCCTAAGAATTGGCTAGGACTTAGCAATAATTTTTACTGTATGTATACCTTCCAGTAACTAAAACCTATACAAAGTTCCAAGAATGGTAATTGTGAGATATAGCCCTTTTAAAAATGGTGGGATTGTGCTTACATTGAGAGACAATTGAGATTTCCTCATCTAAACAGATGGGGCTCTCTTTAGTAAGGCACACTGTGTTGGACAACTGCTTATTATATGAACCCAGTCACATCTCTGCATATTTTGATAGCCTTGCTTGGCTTGAGAGGATGTTATCCTGCATTATGACATACAAGGCCAAGCCCTAGTTTTTTAAAGGGTTAAACTGCCCAGGTGTGAACAGTTCCACTTGTGACTGAGCAGACCCCACTCATTGTGGGAAGACTACTTAATATTCTGAAAGCCACAGTGCAGCTGTAGCTGGCTCTTCGGGGAACTTAATCATGACTTTAAGGGTAAAGATTACCTCTTAGGCAGGTTCCATTATTTGAGTTATCAAAGTCAGGTGTGGTCCACTCTTGTCCAGCACTCCCAGTGTTCAAAAGGCTGATGGAGGATCACAAGTTGGAGGATAGCTTGGACTATGTATCGAGACTTTATCTTGTGGGGAAGAGAGGGACAAAAAAAAAAAACCACACACACACACACACACACACACACACACACACACACACAACCCACCCTAAGCCCTTCCACAACTTATGGGACTAGAGGAAGGAAGTGGAAGTTGGCATTCTCTGAGTTTGCTGTGTAGCCCAGGCTACCTCAGACTCCCAAGTTCTGGGATTATAGGTTTGCACTTCCATATCCAGCTAAGTGGCTTTTTCAAGTTTAACAAACCTGCTTTAAAGTTTCTTAAATGGTTCGCTAGTAAAAGATTTTAAATGCAGCAATGGAAAGCAATGGTGCATCATCTGGTCCAGTTGTTTGAAGTCCACTCTGTGTAAAAAGAATACATGCATCATTCAGCTTTGGTGACAGACTTCCGGTAGTGAAGTACCGTTGCTGTTTCCCATATATTTAAAGCTAACATGATCACAAAACGTATAAGAATTGTCAAGTCATTGGTCGTCAATAAAGTTGTTATTATTCTTGTTGCACAGGTGTAGGCAAAGAGGCCCCAGGTCAGTGCACTCACAGCTCCTTGTGCCTTCCACAAATACTGGAGCTGGGCAAACTTACTGGACGCACTAATGACTGTGCATAAGTTCATGGCCAAGTTGATGATCCATTTCTGCAGGCTGAGGATGAACCAAGAAGACACAAATATGGCCATGTAGGGTAAGGTTTGCATCATGTTCCCATTGAAATGAAAGACGAAGAGCATGAGGGCAATGTCTTGTGCGATGAGAATGGGAATGGGGTATGCCAGGTAGGTGAGCAGTGGATTCCCATAGTAATGCTGATAATGAAGGAAGATCAGGAACCCTGCCAGCTCCAAAAGTAATCCAGGGAAGCCGATGCCCGCGCACTGCGCACTGCCAGCTGCCAGTAGATCTGCGGCAGCTTGAGAGCAGTGTACACGCCCAGTGTGCTCCAGTTGTTGAACCATAGCAGCCCGGCCTCCATTCTGCTCTCAGGCATCTCATTTTCTATAAATATGAAAAACTCCAACTGCTGGTTCTTAGGCAGTCAGGGAAATAAATGAGACATACAGTGACAGAAGACATTAAAAATGGAAAACGCAGATTTAAAATAATGACAAGATAGTATTAGATGTTGGTACAACAGAGAATGTTCCCATAATGCAAGACTGTTCTTTAGAGGAGAAAGAGATTAGACTAGATATTTTATCTTTATTAAATTTGTAAATTACCATGCAATGTAATGGGATTTGTTACGGTCTTTGCATGCATTATGTCAGTATTTTTTCTTCATTCTCACCACCTAGTACTCTCTCCTACTTGACCTAATAACCTCTAGATGATCACCTTCCTGAACTAAGTATGCCTCAATTCTGCTTTCATTTCATGCAGTATATTAGCCTCTCCTTCCCCCTCCTTCCTCCTTGGAGAATACTCTCTCCCCTCTCATGGCATTTATTACACTTTCATAAGGTACACACACACAAGTGTGTGTGTGTGTGTGTGTGTGTGTGTGTGTGTGTGTGTAGCATGTGTGTATCATATGTATGTACATTTAAGTTGACATTCCACATAGATGACAGCAAAATGTCATAGTTCGTATATGGCTCTTATCATTTAACATAGTGATCTCCAGTTCCCTTCATTTTCTTGAAAGTTTCATGACTTCATTTTTTTTTACTTATGAATAAAATTTCATTGTGTACATGTATCATATTCTATTCATCCCATTATCTGTTAATGGATAGCCAGTGGATTCCATGTCTTAACAATTGTGAATACTGCAACAATGACTTATTATTTGGAAATATACATGGTATGTTGAATTTGAGTCTATCAGGTACACAAACACTCATGAGTGGTGTGGCTAGGTCACATGATCTACATTTAGGTTTATTATTAATATTATTTTTCTTTTTTGGTTTTTTGAGACAGGATTTCTCTGTATAGCCCTCACAGTCCTGGAACTCACTTTGTAGACCAGGCTTGCCTCGAACTCAGAAATCTGCCTGTCTCTGCCTCCCAAGTGCTGGGATTAAAGGCGTGCGCCACCACCGCCCGGCTTATTATTATTGTTGTTGTTGTTATTATTATTATTATTATTATTATTATTTCACTCCAGATTTTATTCCCCTAATGGTCCACCCTCTGTCTGTTCCACATCCCATACCTCCTCCCCACCCCCTGTCTCCACAAGGATGTCCCATCCCACCCCACCAGACCTTTAAACTCCCTGGGGCCTCCAGTCTCTTGAGGTTAGGTGTATCGTCTCTGACTGAACCCAGACCTGGCAGTTCTCTGCTGTACATGTGTTGGGGGCCTCATATAAGCTGGTATATGCTGCCTGGTGGGTTATCCTGTGTCTGAGAGATCTTTGGGGATCCAGGCTAACTGAGACTGCTTGTCCTCCTACAAGGTTGCCCTCCTCCTCAGTTTCTTACAGCTTTTCCCTAAGGATATAAGGATTTTTCATCCAATCTTTTCTCTTATTTTTACTGGTTCTTTGATTATTTTGTACAATGTCTTTCTGTCATATTAACTCCTCATTCAGATTCTTCCAGATACACACTTATTCCCTACCTACTTAAGTTCATATCTTCATTTAAAAAAAAGTCAAGTAAAGTTTGTGCAGCACATACATTCTTGAATTTATGGCCTTCTGCTGGGCCCTCATCACACCTACCAGAACAACACACTTACAGAAAACGCACTCTCCATTTCCCAGCAGCTGTCAATCACCAATAGCTTCTTACCTAGGGTAGAACGTTTGCTGACTCCACTACCTATCCTGGACTTTTGCCAAGCTGAAGCCTGTGTAAATCATGCTATGCTGCTGTGACCACTATCAGTTTATGTGTGCAACAGCCCTGCTGTATCCATAAGACTCTTTACTTCTAGCCATCTTCCCTCTTCGTTTCTTACAATTTTTCTGTCTCCTCTTCCAGAATGATCTCTGGATCTTGGAGAAGGGGGACTGATCGGGATATCTTCTGAATTTGTTGCTCTTGATTTTTATGATGACAGCCATTATGACTGTGGTGACATAGAATCAAAAAGGAGTTTTCATTTGCAATTTTCTTGAAATTCATTTGCAAGTCTGTCAAATACTTTTTAAATATACATTGGCCATTTCTATTCTTACTTTTGAGAACTACCAATTTGAGTCAGTGGCTTATTTATTTGGATTACTTGGTACTTTTTGTTTAAACTATGCCATTAATAATATATTCCAAATATTAGTACTTTATCTAAAGTATAATTGGCAACAACATTTTCCCATTCTGTTTCTTCACTTTAGTAATTGTTTTCTGTGTATTCAGGAGAAATTTCATTTCATTTACTTCCATTTAGGTTCCTTTTTGGTGCTGTAAGAACCCTTCTCAGAAAGGACCATATGTTGAAGTGTTTTGTGTATACATTCCCTTCTGAAAAGCTTCTTATCCATTTGTGCAAGATAAGCTATAGAGATCTACTTTAATTCTATATATACATAGCCAGTTATCATAGAATCCCTTGGTGTTTTTGAGTAGTAATATTAATTGCAGGTCTATATTGTAGAACATTGCTGCACATGGCATTGAACAGAAGGGATGTAAGCATGACAGTAGATAAGCTCCTGGGAGATGGCTGAGTTTGCAGTCATGAGAAATGAAGGCATATGGCAGGTGTAAAAGAATCCAAAAGACTCCACAGAGAAGGGTTGTAGAAAGCAGTAGATGGTTGGATGAAGGAATATGTAAAGATGATTTCAACCAGGGATTAAGTCTGGTAAGGGGAGGGTGGTTGTGTCATAAAATGAAATGGAAAACAGAGAATAAGAAAAAAAATCTCACCATCCCTTCCCAACAATACCACTGTTCTTTCTATTAACTAAATAAAACTGGACAGGTATCATGTTCAACAGAAGAAATTCAAGATGCCTTAAACTAAACTGGACCTCTGTAACCTGATCCAGAGATAAGACTCCTTAACTACTTCTAAAAATAACCCATCACTATAAGCACAGTTATCCCTAAAATAGGACAGAAAATACCTTTGTGCCTAGAAACACGTGGTTTTTTTCCTCATTTTTTTTCATTTTAACATAAATAGTATCTTATATAAAAGTTTGAAGCACATGACTTATGCCATGCGTAGCACTCTCTGAGTCCTTCTTGTTTGTTCTCTTGCTTCTTCTTGTAAGAGTTTTAAAGGTTCTTATGAGGTTTAACTCCTGCAGTGTCACTAGAGTGAGACACATTTAGCTTGTTGTCATATCACATCTAAGTGGAAATATTCAACTGAAAACTTAGGTGCAAAGAAAAAAAATTCTCAAAAATCTTAGATTTCCTTTTTAAAAAAAAATGTCATATTTCAAACCAATTCAAACTTACATGCTGAAGCCCAGGACTCATTCAGCACTGACTCTTTCTTTGCCTCTCTCAACCTGCTTCCTGTGAAAACATAAAAGCTGATTGCCAAGGTACCCAGGTGCTATGGAGAAAAACACAAAATGACAATGGGCAGTGGTAGGAATGTCGGCTAAAAATAATTATTAGTTGAAATATAGACATCAAAGTCCACATAGAGGTTGAAAGAAGATTGTAGTGGCTTTTTTATTCTTGTTCGAAAACCAATATATGGATAATCATAACCTTCATCATCAAAAGGATCTAAACAGCAGAGGATAGGGAAACAACATAAGCCTTGCTCAATTTTAATGCTGCCTGCTGAGTTGATACTCAGGTCAGTAGTGAGCTAGTCCCGTACAGAACAACATTATTTTGGGGTCAAGATACATAAGTGGGTAATGAGTTTGATTTGCAGAGACGGTACTGAGTAGCAACAGAGGCTCCATAGTGCTCAAAGTAGATAATGGTGGGTCAAAACTAGAAGACACCATAGAGAAGATTTTAGGCTTTCCTTTATTATATGTCTGATACATCTCTTATAATTCTGGCAGTGATCTAATCCATTTCTAGCCCCATCTGATACATTTCAAGCCAATGTAATAGATGCTGCTATCCCACAACCAATCAGTCATGGATTCATATGTAGAACTCAGTGCCCTCCTCATCATGTATGCTCATTAAGATTCAGCCAATGCATTAAAGCAAACTGAAGATTCAAGTAAGGCATGAAGATTGTCACAGCCCCATCATGGATTAAAATGGCTTTGACAATGAAAAGACAAATGAGATTATAACATCCTTCTGAAATGTACTTGTCTCTTATAGTTGCCGGCTTTCTCTGTGGAAGGCAGAACTTGATTTGTTGAGGTAGCTACTTAATAGGAAAAGACAGGATTTGAATAAATCCACCAGGTAAGGAGAACCCCCATGCATATCCAGGATAAAATAAGCCACACATGCCAAGGTTTGGTTGTTTTGTCTTGTTTTCAAACATTTCATATTAGCTACTTTTCTCATTCCTGTGACCAAATACGTGACAATAACTAACTTATGAAAGGAAGGGTTTATTTGGATTTATGATTTGAAGGAAGACAGTCCATCATGAACGGGTAACACTGCAGCAGGAATATACACAGCTAGTCGTAATCTATCCACAGTCAGGAAGCAGAGAGCAGACAAAGTGAGACAAGGCTACATAACCTTCAAGTGAACTGCTGGTCACCCGCTTTCTCCTTCAAGGCTGCACCTCCTGAAGCTTTCACAACCTTTCAGAACAGTACCTCCAGGGGTGGACCATGTGTTCCAACAAATGAGCTTGTGGAGGATAGTTCACATTCACTTACTAAGCAAAAACCCCTGTCCTGCTCTGTAGAGGTAAAGATGAGGACAAATTAAAAAAAAAAAAAAAAAAAAAAAAAACCAACCAGAGGAGAGTCACAGAGTCACAAGATTTTATTCAGCGAAATTCCTTTCTAGAAAGGAGGGCATCCATTTAGTCTCTGCTCCATTTTTGTCCCTGACTTTCTTCAGACAGGAACAATTTGGGACCGAAATTTTTGAAAGTGGATTGAGGTCCTCATCCTTCCACTGAGGAACCTGTACTGGAGGTAGTCTCCTTAGGTTCCATATTCTCACTGTTGGGCATTTCAGCTAAAGTTACCCACACTGAGTCCTGGGAGCCTTTCCCATCCCAGGTCTCTGGAACTTTCTAGAGTTTCCCCCCACCCCCAATGCCCTGAAGGTACATATTTCCATTCATTCTCCTAGCCCTCTGTGCTTCTCTTCTTTCTCTCCCTGTACCTGATTCTGCCCCCTTTCCCTTTCCCTTCCCTTTCCCCTTTCTCACTCAGATTCCTCCCTCTCTCTGCTTCTTATGATCATTTTGTTCCTCCTTATAAGTGAGATTGAAGCATACTCACTTAGGTCTTTCTTCCTTCTTGTTCAACTTCTTAGGGTCTGTGGGGTATATCATGGTTGTTCTGTACTTTTTGGTTAATATTCACTTATCAGTGAGTATACACTATGTATGTCTTTTGGGGACTGGGTTACCTCACTCAGGATAATATTTTCTAGTTCCATCCATATGCCTGCAAAATTCATGATGTCCTGGTTTTCAATGGCTGAATCCAAGTTGAGATCCATCCCATGAGTGGGAACCAAACCCTGACACAATTATTAATGCTATATTGTGATTGAAGACTTGATCCCAGCATGGCTGGCCTCTGAGAGGCTCTACCAGCAGCTGTCTGAGACAGATGCAGATACTTATAGGCAAGCATTGGACTGAGGTCGGGGACCCATATGGAAAAGTTAGGGGAAGGATTAAGGAGCTGAAAGGTATTAGAACCCCATAGGAAGACCAACAGTGTCAACTACCATAAACCCCTGGGAGATTCAGAGAATGCGCCCCCAATCAAAAAATATATATGAGCTGGTATGAAGCTCCTGGCACATATGTAGCAGGGGGATACCTTGTCTGGCCTCAGGGAGGATGCACCTAATCCTGTAGAGACTTGATGCCGCAGGGAAGGAGGACGCCCTAGGGAGTAATCACCCTTTCAGAGGTGAAGTGGAGGAGGAATGGGAAAAGAACTCTGCAAGGGGGTATCATGAAGTGGGCAACATTTGGGATGTAAATAAATAAAATAATTAATAATTATTTTTTAAAAAGGAAAGAAGGACATCATTAGAAAGAAACCTTTTTCTATAACAATTTTAAAGTAAGTTATTTGTTTTAAAATAATTTCATACAGGAATACCACATTTACATAATTTGCATACCACCCTCTACCCACTCCAAACCCACTCACAACTCTCCCACTTTCCCCTCAAATTCATGACCTCTTCTCCTTTAATTATTATTGTTACATATACACATATACAAACATGCACACACGAACATACATGCACACGTGCACAGGAATACACACAAACCTACGGAGTGTGTTTAGTGTTGCTCCTAGGCACATGGAGTTAGGGTAACTACTGAGGATTAAATAACCCATCATAAAGTAAGGAAATTGATTTTTACTTTCGCAGTATCCTGTAGTTCTTCTAGCAGTAGTATCTCGTGATATTTCTCCCATCCACTTTGGTATGCCCACTGGTGTTATCATTGTTAGGCCAGCTTTAGCTAACCATCCTGTTGAGACATCATAAGTATAGTGTCCCTATTATATGTAGAAGATATTTTGGTTCTCTGTCTATTACAATCCTTCCACCCTATCTTCTGTCATCTTTCCTGAGCCTTAGGGGTAGGTATTGTGTTACAAATATATCTGTTGGGGCTGAGCACACCATGCTAATTTTCTCTACATTTTGACCAGTTGTGTGTCTCTGTAATAGTCACTATTTTCTGCAAAAAGCATCTTTTTCAATGAATGTAGAGAGCTATGCTTATCTGGGAGTATAAAGATATTATTCAGAATATGGTTAACTTAAACTGTATTAGCAAATTAAACTGGTTTTGGAAAACTCTAGTAGCAGATTCTCCTTTAAAATCTATGACCTCTTGTATCACTCATAAACTCACTACAGTTGTGAATACCACACAGAACCTTCAAAAAATTGAACCTAGTAGTATTTAACCATAAATGGGAAAATAGACAGTAGGTCCCACCCGTTTCTGATGGATTAATAACAGTTGGTGGTTGCCAGGAAAAGGGTTTTTATTTTTCTCAAATGTGAATCCACTAGTAAGTTGTCCATGACCCAATAAATTAATTCAATAGCTCACAGACACCAAAATAAAAGACATATCAGTGGATAAGGGGTGCTTCTTTACAAAACAATTAAGTTTCAGAAGACAGAAGGGGTTTTAGAGGGTAGTTGGTATCCAAACAAATATAATTCATTATATAATACACACACACACACGCATATATATATATATATATATATATATATATATATATATATATATATATATATGAAATTTTAAGGTAGTTCTAAACCCCCTTATGCTATGACCTTTTACCTTTTAATAGAGTTTCTCACATTCCATGACCTCAACCATAAAATAGTTGTAATTTTGTTATTGCTATAAAGTATAATGTAGATATCTGATATATGATTCCTAATGTGGTCACTAGTTGAGAACCACTGCTTTAAAGGATTTCAAAATGAAAGACAAATAAATTGTTATAAAATCACCAAAAATGAGAAAATTCATATATGCCACGTTGTAATATTGCTGCTATGCTGCTGGTGATGGTAGTGGTGAGGATAATGATGATGAAGATGACAGTAATGACAAAGTTGTTGATGGTGGTGGTCATGGTGGTGATAGTTGTGATGATGGAACTCCAGTCACAGACAGATATAATTCAGTCCTCTGCCTTCTGACTCTAGAACTCACCTCGACAACTCAGCAAACCAATCCTAGTCAAACAGGCCACAGAGCAACTTCTTTCATATACATCCATCTTGTGAATTCAAAGGAGTCTTATCTCCATTTTTCCCCAGGATATACCTCTGCCCTGGACAAACGCTCCTTGACCATGGAAGTAAGAGAATGTGATTCATCTATACCTGGCATGCACATACAATGTTCTACATATATCTTAGTTTGTGGAGTTAGAGGTTACAGTGTTCCCAGCTTCAACCTGAACTCCTACACTTTACAGACCTCATCTCTAAAGATTAGAGGACATACAAAACCATCTCTATCCCAGTCCAATCCTACACCACATGGCACTCTTTATGCTTTATGGTATCAGAGACCTTGCCTCAATGCAGAACCAAGATCACTTTCACGTATTCCATTCACGAGCCAAGTCTTTCCACAATGAAGTTGAAGCTTCACTGAACCCAGCCAAGATCCAACAAAGAAAAAGAACACCAAGCATGGGCAAAAATGTTTGCTCAAATCTGATAAGATACAAGTATATTTTTTTTATTCCAAATAAACATAAAAACAAACTGTCTCCTTAACAAATTAACAAACACATATTAATGGTGGCTAATGACAATGACTTAGATGAAATTGCAGACAAAGAATTCAAAATAATGATTATATGTGTGTTCAAATATCTCAAACAGAACACAAATAAATGCATGCATGAATTAAAAGAGCATATGAATAATCTCCTGTATGAATTCCAAAAGCACACACAAAATGAATGGAAGAAGGAAGTCAATTTATGGGATAAAAATAGAATTAAGCAAAGAGAAATACTGAAATAAAGCCAAACTGAAATAATACCAGAGATGAAATTTTCAGTAAGCTAGAGGAGAGGCTTGGCAGAAAGCCTTACCTACAGAACAGGCCATATGGAGACAGAATGCCAGGGCTCAAGCAGAAAGTAGAGGAATTAGATCATCCAGCTAAAGTCTATTTAACTTTTTAAAAAAATATATAAAGGGAACAAATGTAGTCTGAAGGACACTGTGAAAAGATCTAATTTACAAAGATGAGCAAAGGTATTCTATGAACTAGGAGAGAAGCAGAAGCTGCTATTCTGATATCTAACAAAATAGACTTCAAACTGACCAACAGAGGAAATAACAAAGTCCCTTCCTACTGGTTAAGAAAAGAATCCATCAAGACAATAGCACCAGTGTAAACATGTATGCCTCAATAATAGGTGTGCCCTGTCTCAGAGAATAAATGCTATTAGGTTTAAAGTCAGAGAGTAACACCAGCACATTAATAATAGACAGGACACCCAGGCAAAACAAAGACTAGAAAAACATCCAAGCTAGATGATACCATAAGTAAATGTAACTAACAGACATCTACAAAACATTCAGCACAAATACTACAGGGGAAAAATCTATCCAGAATTCCATGGGACATACTCTAAAACTGACCACACACCAAAGCACAGAAGTAGTTTCATCAAATCTAATGGAACTAAGCTACCTCCTTGTATTCCATCTGACCACAGTGGTATAAATCTAGGAAGCAACAGTGAGAGAAAGTATAAGAACTATGCAAACTCATGGAAATGAAATGACATTGCCATCAAACAGTATGTCGGTTGTATGATTCCTTCCAATGATCCAGGAAAAAAAATGCTAAAAGAATGTGAGAGCAACAAGGTCAGACGAAGGGTTGCAATTTTTTTTCTATATGATTCTGCAAAGCTGTTGCAAACAGGCTCTCATAACAGAGCCAGTGCCTTCACTAGTCCTGCACAAGCCTTGGCCTGTCAACAGCCAATCAGCTATGGGCCATGAGGCTACACCTCTCCCTTCCAACCTATTGGCAACTGATGGGGGAGGGATAGTCATTTTCTTGGTTGTGTATCAGTAACCAACTGGATTAGAGTGAATGATTCCAACCCCTTGGCCTCATGGAGGGTCTTGGTTAAAATTAGTGGATCACAAAACAAAACAAGAACGACGTGTGAATGTGGGAAATGGAGCAGTGGAGAGCAAAGAGGGTGACAGGAAGGAGGGAGACAAAAGAAGGCAGGAGCAGAACATGTTGTATGGCTTGGTGAAGTGTATGCTGCTTTGCTTATATAAATACATAAAGCTGATGTTCTTTGTACTTAAACAAAATAAACAAATAAAATAGATTAAATCTTGTTTCAAAAAATTTCAAATTTATGAAAATGTACTTGTTGTACATGGAAAACTAAAATGTTTTATCAGATGCCTGTGTGTGTTCTTTTAAATCTACCCCAATAAAATTCAGTAATTTTTAAAACAATGAAAAATGAACATATTTGAACATTGACTAAAATAAAGTGGAAGGAAACTCTTGAGAGAATAGAGATATGCCCACTGTTGTAAGATAAGGGATTTGAGGTCCTTCTTTATCTTTAAGTGTAGCAAAGAGAATTCAGAACAATATCTTTAGTGCTATCTACCTAGGGCAAGTCATAACAGTTTAAAACTTGAGTTCTCCCATTAAGATTCTGCATCAAAGTGGACCATGGCTGTGTTCTTTTTGTGGATGGAAGTCTACTTGCAGACCAGACTCTGTGTAAGGTCCTCCAGGAATGCTACAACTCTGTCTTACCCAACAAGATGAACATTCATTCCTGTCTCAGCAGTATCTGAAATACCAGAGGAGCCCACAGCTGTTTAGTTTAAGATCAATTTTCTTCAGCCCAAAATAACAGACTAAATGTCTATCCTGTTCTAAGGTCCTTACATATTAAAATTCCACATTGCTTGTATAATAGCACTCACTGATGAATGGATAAAGCTTTGATAGGGACTAACCACATGCCTGCAAAACAGAATCCAGCCCCAAGGTAAACAGTGCAAACTAGTTACAGATACATCATAGATGCTACAATGCCACATTCCTACCCAATATGCCCTCCTTCTCAGCACCTTTTATTTTGTACCAGAATACCATTTTTGTCCCCAAATAATAAGTTTTTATTGTCAATTATATCTTACAATTTTATAATCAGGGAAGAAGAAATGAACCTAGGACTGAAGAGACAATGATCATATGTCATATTCATTACTGATACAATGCTCTATTTATTGACACAGCTTTCATGTACAGCCAATGAGCTTGCTGATCTAAGATGAACTTAATCTGGTCACCAGTTCCCTCCTTGAGCCTTTGAAATTCTCAACTAAATTATGCATAGTAGAAAATAGATTGGATGCTGCCTCTTTATAAGCAGAAATATCTCCAGAAGAAAAGTCAGAATAGACAGAATAATTCAGCAATCAATTAAATAGCTGTTTCATTGCTAAGAATGGAGATGGACTTTCAAAGTTCAATATGTTGCTATAATGAACACCTTCTGCATGTAAACTTGAAGCCAAAGCAGGGGAAAGATTCACCATTAAATAGCTAGTAGTTTCCTGGATCAATTAGGCTGTTTCTAAGGAAAATGTCAATAATAAAGACAAAGCTATGCTAATTATTAAATATCTTCTCTAATGTAGAATGGAGAGACATAAAGAAATAGGAAAATGCCTCCTTTATTCACTGGATTGTTTGGTTATTAATTCAAGTGTGCAAGCAAAATGGACTGAAAGTAAATACTGTAAAAAGCATTCTGAAATGTCTCTGTTGAGAAGAGGGCACAGACAACCAATGTCATATAACACATCTTGTTCTCTCCCCAGTTATTAGCAAAAGTCATGGCCTAAAAGAAGTTAAAGTTACAACTTTTAAGGAAGTATGGTAAATAGAACAGTTAAGAGATGGGAGAAACCCAGATGCCTCAGAACTCCAAGGGACTAAATCACCAACCAAAGAATACACATGGAAGGACCCATGGCTCCAGATGCATATGTAGCAGAGGATGGCCTTGTCCAGCATCATTGGGAGGGGAGGCCCTTGGTCCTGTGAAGGCTCAATGCCCCAGCATAGGGGAATGCTAGGGCAGAAAGGTAGGAGTGGGGGGGGGAAGCACCGTGATAAAAGCATGAAGAAGGGGGATGGATGGGGGATTTGTGGAGGGGAGGCCAGGAAGGGAGATAACATTTGAAATGTAAATAAATAAAATAGCCAATAAAGTTTTTTTTAAAGCACAAAAGAAAGAAAGGGAGAAAGAAAGAGAGAGGGGGGAGGGAGGGAGGAAGGAAGGAAGGAAAAAAGTGGCAAAGACCTACATTTGGAAGACTATTCCCACAAATTACCTCACTCAAGTTACTGTAATTCTAGTCATGTCCCTGCCTTACTTAGAGCCACCACTCCTTCTTCTGTAGAAGGGGTTAGTGAGGATATACCAGAGGCTTTCACAAAATTGCACTGAGTTGCATGACAAGTGACAGCAGGTAATTTGTTAAAAGTTGACATAAATATCATAAATGTTATTAACTAGTTATTTTAAATGATAATGAGTGGACTTGAGTATACTAAAGCAAAAGAAGATGAGATCTAATCAGGTCTTGAAACCTCTCAGTGTCTGTTCTTATGAAGAGGGAGAAAGGGAAGAACTAAGGTCCACATTATTTTAGAATTTCACAACTGAATAATATGATGAGACTCTAATTATCTTCTGTGCAATAATACAGAATAAAAGGTCTCCAGACAGGTCAAGTTTTCTCTCCTGAACCTAATGAGAAAGTGATTACATCTACCCCCGTCCTTCATCCTTACACGTGTGCCTAATAGGCTTACCCCCAAATACAGTGCAATGTGGAAAGCAGACCAGGGAGGCAGAGCAGAAGCTGGAGTTGAACATGGGTCTTTATAGATATATCAAAAATACACATGCTTTCAAAACCCACACAAAGAGCAAATGCTACAAGGAGCAGGCTCTGGATTGCAGCTCCTGGGTCTTACACTAGGCTCTTATGTGCTCTATAACCTTTGACAAGACAGTCTCCTTGAATCTCATTGTACTGGCTGGTTTTCTGTGTCAACTTGATATAAGCTGCAGTAATCAGAGAGGAAGGAGGCTCACTTGCAGAAATGACTCCATGAGATCCAGGTCTACTAAGGCCTTTTCTCAATTAGTGATCAGTGAAGAAGGGCCTAGTCCATAGTGGGTGGTGCTATCCCTGGGCTGCTGATCCTGAGTTCTATAAGAAGGCAGATTGACAAGCAAGCAACAATCTTCCATGTCCTCTGTATCAGCTCCTGCCTCAAGGTTGTAGCCCTGCTTGAGTTCCTTTCCTGACTTCCTCCAGTGATGGACTATAATCTGGAAGAATAAACCAAATAAAGCTCTTCCTCCCCAACTTGCTTTTTGGTCATGGTGTCTTTTCACAGCAATAAAAAGCCTAAGGCAATAACTTTCTTTAGATGCAAAATGACAACTATACTAGACCCACCACTCCCCTCCTCATCTACTTCTCTTCCATTTTCCTTCAGAAAAGTGCAGGCCATCATGCCTTTGGATATGCCCAGGGATATCACGCAAACATGGTATATCAAGTTGCAATAAGACTAGGCACCTCCCCTAATATTAAGGCTGAACAAGACAACCCAGTAGGAGGGCAGGGGTCCCAAAAGCAGGTAGAAGAGAGAGCAGGGCTGTTTCCAACATTTCTGCAAAGTTTCCTTCAAACCCACCAGAACCTAAGTACCCCATTCTTTCCTTCTAACCATGTATTACCAGCAGGGCCCTCGTGGAAACATTCAATAGCAGAGACAAGTAACTCAGGCAACATTGAATTGGATCTAATAAAAGAAATTCAAAAAAATAACATTAAAGTGCTAGGTGCAAAGGAACTATTTTTGAAAATAAGTACACTATAGTCACTTCTGAGAATTCACTGGCACAGTCCAGATATTTAGGGATTTGTCTCCTCTTCTTTTAAATTGATCAAACATTTATCACAATATCTAAAGAGGTCCAGATTCCAGTAAACCCATACTGAGGCAAAAAAAAAAAAAAAAGGGTTTTAGCTAGATAGCATGCCGTCACATCTTGGCTGGTGAAGATCAAACCTTCTCAGGGTAAGGGAATGAGACATGCCTCAACAAGCAGTTTCATCTATCACAAATGAGAAAGTGAGGTGGCATTTTCCCAAGTCTCACAAAGATCAAGACAAAGCAGGAAAAAAAAATCCAGTAATTGTTTCAGGGCTCCACAAATGCAAGTTTTAAAAAGGTTTTAACTTAACAAAGAGTAACTTCTGCATGATAGAAACTATTTCTGGTTTGCTTTTAAAGACAATAATAACAATATAGAATAACATGTTCCTGTGTATAAAATGATGAATAATATTAAAAAATATACCTCATTTGCAGAGGTAATATAGAAATAGACATGGAGCTCCAAATGTGTTTTGATGCCTGAAGTTTAAAAATATTCATTCTTCCCCCTCCAAATATCTCATTTATTAAGGAGTAAATAAGTATTTGAAAACATATCAAAGAAATGAATGATATTAGTAATTAATGTGGAAAAAGAAGTCCTCAGAACTATGAAAGCAATGAAATCAACTGTGAGATGTGAATTAAAGCAAATGGTAAATGGTGACTAAATTGAATGCTTGGAAAAACAATGGCATAAGAAATTGTCGTGAATAGTGGTACGTGATTTGAGAAAGCTGTTGAAGAATATGGGTTTAATAATCACAAGTGTATTTGTTGTTTTACATAGGAAAAACAGAAGCCTAGGGAGATATATGTACTTTGAGAGGTGAGCAGAGCTTATTTTAAGTTTGAGGTTTAGGCCATTTTATATTTTCACTTTTCATATTACCCAAATTATTTCAAGTACATTTCACAATAAATATGACTTGGAAGTAAGAAAAAGATCAATAAACAATTTTTACAATGGATGGTCTGCAAATACTTTTTTATAGGCAAAGACAATATTGCAAAACTGCAGAAGATATATCGATTGCACCAGTAGTTTGCAAGGAGTTAATTGAATTATCCACACTACTTCAAGATATCACTATTGCTCATGTGATGGGAGATGGGATTTTGAAGTTGCAAAAAGTTAAAACAGAAGATCCCAAATCACTTCTGCTACTTATTGACTATGTGATGCTAATCTTACTGAGCTCTAATTTCCTCACTTGGAGAATCAGGATCAATAGTTTATAGCTTTGCTGTGAGGACCCATTGAGAAGATAAATTTCAAATGCTTCGGATGGGATCTATTCATATTAAGCCCCACAGCAGAGTTTATTGACATCTTTTCACGAGTATTCTTGAAATGAAAGACATCCATGTTCAAAGATGTGGAGGTTTGTGCAGGAAGCCACATCTGCCTTTAAAAGTAGACCTGGTTTTTTTATGGAGGTCCTGAAAGGCCAAATGATTATGGAAGGGTAGAGATGAAAGAATGACCTTCTTAATCTTCCCCTCTAATAAATGCAATGACCTAAGGCCCAATAAACCTTCAACTTCCCATGAATTTAAATATTCATTTCTCTTGAATTGCTTTGTATTCCAATTTAGAAGCAGTCAGAACTATCTCAGTATCTGTGATCAATGTACAGGTCAATTAATAACCAGTAATATTAAAGCATGCATTTCACTGGTTTAAAAAATGTGTGTTTTTAAGCTTAAATGTAAAACATGTGGAATGTTATTCTAATTATTCACCTGGTAAATACTAAAAAGACAAATGTGAATATTTTGTTTTTATGACTGTTACATATTTTTAGAAAATTAATTGCTGGGGATCGCAATAGTAGACTCTTCACTCAGCACACAGGAGAATCTGGGTCTAAATTATATATATGTATATTATATATATACATTACATATAATTATATATGTATATATATCATATACATATATATATAATTTAACTATTTAAAAATAAATATTTGTATTTGAATACTTCTACTACATTTTATAATTAATTCATTTCAATTATATTTTACTTTCCAATTTTAATAAACAATGCTGAATATTTCATGAAACAAATAATGCCTTTAATTTGTAGAAATATAATTACAGGTTATTTTGCATTTTTATGAAAATGTATTCAAATGTATACAAATGTATATAATTCACATAAGACAACATTTCTATTTTAATATTTTAGATTATTAACAGTAGAACTCAACTAACATGAATTCATCAATCATGAAGTCAAAATTATTTGCTGAAATGAAGTAAAGAAAAATAAGATTTATTAAATTATATATATTTATGTGCATATAGATATAGATATAGATATAGATATAGATATAGATATAGATATAGATATAGATATAGATATAGATATAGAAATACATGAACTGTGGCTTTGAGCTTCTATAGACTATTGGGGCCCAGAAAACCCTGACATCTCAGTCTCCATTCTGTCCCTGGGCCATCATCTATTAACTAACACCCTTTGTTTCTCCAATCTTGTTTCTGTTGACTCGGGACACTTTACAATAGCGGGTTCTCCAGACATTTTACAATGGGGACATTCCTTTGACATTAATGTTTTACCTAGCATAGGTTTGGCCTGTGCACCTGAGCAAATGCCATCTGTGGTTTTCAGCTTTATAAGCCCTCCATTTCCCAAGAGTAAATGAGACTTAGACAGAATTTTTTCTTGTCTCCTTCCTTCGTATCTCCTGATCCCAAATTTGTCATTGTATCTCCCTTCCCTTTAGAACACTGTTGTTTAAGTCCTGCAGGTCAGGGCAGTAGACCATCAATAGAATTCCATATACAAAAGAGATAAGTTCATTTACTGGATGATATTTGCTTTTTGTGTTTCATTCTTATATGGGATAATAGAAATATCTAACCTCTATGGTAGCTGACAGTTTTGCAAATATTATTTTAAGTGTTTCCTTCCCCTGTATAACTCACATTCAGTATATACCCACATATATTGTCCATTAAGCCACTTTCATGTTATTTAAGATGAAATTACTTTAAATTATCTGCTGTGTCTAGCACTGTGCTAGGTACAAAGAAAAGGAAATATGACATCAGATGAATTGAGTACTTTCAGAATGGCATCACGGCAGACACTAACTGAGTAATCCCATTGATAATTTGACCAACACTCTGTTTAAATATATTGCCATAATAATACTTGTAGCTGGTGTGCCTTCTTGGTTATCTCAGTAACAACAAGACTTTAACAACAAGACTGTCTTCCTGTGATGTGTCAGGGTATTTGGGCTTCTATAATGAACACAGTACAATTGCTATTAAGGAGTGCATGACCACATGCACGCCTAGTAAAGCTCACACATATAGTGTGGCAAACTTCATAACAGCAGTCAGTTTCACTGGCATTTCTCTCAATTCAAAAATAATTTTATTTCCTCCACTTTCCCATCAAGTTACCACCTTGGTAGCCAGTTCATTTATATGTATTGTAATGACTTCCCCATATCATTGGAATTCCTCAGTCCACTAAAGTCTGGCATCTAACCTACCCTTCATTTATACATCCCAAAGAAAACACACCTACATCTCCTGGACGTGAAGTCCAGGGGTGTTATCATACTTTCCAAATCTATAATCACTTGTTCTGCTGTGATGTTACCATTAATACACTGAATCGTTGGCTTGTGTATCAGACTAACCTTCACCCACTGAGTTATAAGATGTCCGCCTAAATGTAAGCTCAACACCTCGTAAATGTTGCTCAGGCCAGTATAACTCAGGCTGAACAAATATATCACCTCTCCCCCAGGTGTGTGTCTTCTGATCCTATTTTGATGAAGAAATCAATATTTATGAATATTGATCAATCAATATTGATGAAGAATCAATATTTAGGAATTATGATTGGTGCTTTGTCTCCTGATCACATCCATTTCTCAACCCTTCTGTTTCTGCTCTTAAAAATATCCATGTCCCATATCCTACTGCTACTGCCTCCTCTTGCTGTTTTGTCCCAAGCAACCTAACATTTCTCTAAAATAATACTCTGCAAGAGGTGAAGGCCACTTTTCAACAGTGCAGACCTATTTTTTCCTTGATGGAATCATCTTATTGATTCCCATTTCCTAGATATAAATGAATAAGATGTATTAGGAAATAACAGATTTGAGAAGTCAGGAAGACAGTCACACAAATTCAAAGAATAAACTAAGATACAATAAAAGCAGATCATTGGAATATCTAACTGCTAGTGCTGAAGTAAATGAGACTCAGTACATTCAAGTTTTCATGCAGAACTTATAAAGGGTTAGAGAAAATTGCATTGCTATCACATCTACCCACGGAGTCCTGCTATGAGTGGGGAAAAGAGCACTTGTAACCATTGCCATATTTATGTCTGTTCAGGAAATTTTCAGCCTAGCATTGAAAATGAAATGACAGTTCCTGGAAACTAGCCGGTAGGACAGAACTGTTAAAGGCATCTAATGCAAAGAAGATTTCTGCCGTAATAGACGCCACTCACATGCCATGCCCGTCACGTAGGTGTGGGTGACCTGAATCTGCCTTCTGTGATATGAAAATTATGAGATCTCACTTGTTATAGGACTTAATGTGTATGAAAGAGAATGAATCAATCTACAGAGACAGAATGCTGTTCATAGCTTAAGTGAAACGAGGGTAGGAAGGTGAGAACTAAAAGACCAGCATTTCTTTGGTGATGATAGAATGCTATAAACTAATTCTGGTGATGCCTGTTCATACCTGTGACTATACTGCAAACAGTGGAGAAGAAAAAATATATGGGATGTGAAAAACTTGTGTTTTACAGGGATAAAATAATATACCTAAATATACCTAATATACTTAAAAAGGTTTTAAAAGTTATAAGACTTTTCAACGAGTCGTAGTTTTTATTTATTTTTTTCATGTTTTGGGTGTTTTGTGTGGTAAATCCCTAGCCCTGTTTAATTTCAGATGCCTGATGTACTTTATCCCTTTTGTAATGCTAAATTAATTAAAAGTCTAGTGGCAATCTTTGAAATCTATGACATTAAATATCATTTCAAATAAGCATGGCTTTCTTTCAAATCCATATTTGGATTAAAAGTAATTAATAAATAATAATAATATGATTTTTCAGCTTTTAGTTCAGTGAATCAATACTGAAGAAATATTTTTAAATGTATGGTGGAAGGAACCCCATTGTTAAGAATAAATGTTCCAGACATCCTTGAACTATAGGAATATGCTGTGTTCTAGGAATAGTGTTACCTCACATTATAAAACAAGCTACTGTGGAACAGTAACATGTTAACAACGTTAACAACATTGGGAGTAATGATAGAGACAAACGGTGGCTAATAACACATGGTTATAGAATCTGGAGAGGCCGCACATGGACCAGTGATGAGAACTACACATGAGACCAGAATGTGGGGAAGCCCGGGTAAAGGCAGAGAAGAAGAGAGGGAGTCCAAATCAGAAACCCTTACTGCCAAACGCCTACCTTGACTGGCCTCATGGCTGCAAATGAATTTTCTTTTCTTTTTCTTCGGAGTGCCTCTGTCTAAAGTACAAGACAAGCAACATTAACTTAAGATAGTTCAGTAACTGAATTACATAAGGAGAAAGAATCAAAGCAGGTATAGTGTGAGCCTATAATCCCAGCACTGAGAAGTAAACACATAGAAACAGAAAGATTGCAAGCTTAAGTCCAATCCAGGTCACGTAAGAGTTTGAGGCCAGTGGAAGCAAATGATATTCTGACTCAAAACACTATAAAAAATAAGAAGTGGGTGAAATTACCTTTAAATATTAAATTCAAACTTCAGTTATCAAAAACAACATCTAACAATGACTTGATTACTATTAATGGGAAATTCTGTATTCATTTCTTGCTAAATATTTGAAATCTGAGATGCGTTTTGTTCTTTGGGGAGATGTCACTTTACAGTAAGCACTGGTGGCTAAACTATTGCCTGGAGAAGGGCTGGGCCTCTTCTCCCTTCTCCATGAAAAACTAAACGAGAAGCAGGAGAAGTATCTGTGAATGCCAATGATTCCCTAACTCAGGCATTCTGCAATTCCCACTTAAAGAATTTTTTATATTTCTAAGTCTACAATTGTACATGCTATGGCCTCTGAACTCTTCTCTGTCAAACAAAATCACATACCATCTCAAAGGTAGTGTCATTAACAACAGCTGTGAGATTATTTATTCTTGATGTTTTGTTGTTGTTGTTTTGTTTTGTTTTCTTTTGTTTTGTTTTTCAAGACAGGGTTTCTCTGTGTAGCCCTGGCTGTACTGGACCTCACTCTGTAGACCAGTCTGGCCTCGAACTCAGAAATCCGCCTGCCTCTGCCTCCCAGTACTGGGATTAAGGGCTTGCACCACCATGCCTGGCTTATTCTTGATGGATTTTTTTTCCAACTTTTATTAGATGTTTTCTTCATTTACATTTCAAGTGTTATCCAGCAAGTTCCCTATACCCTCCCCTCTCCCGGCCCTGCTCCCTTACCCACCCGCTCCCACATCTTGGCCCTGGCGTTCCCCTGTACTGGGACATATAAAGTCGGCATGACCAAGGGGCCTCTCTTTCCAATGATGGCCAACTAGGCCATCCTCTTCTATATATGCAGCTAGAGACATGAGCTCAGGGGGTACTAGTTAGTTCATGTTATTCTTCCACATATTGGGTTGAAGACCCCTTCAGCACCTTGGGTACTTTCTCTAGCTTCTTCCTTAGGAACCCTGTGTTCCATCTAATAGCTGACTGTGAGCTTCCATCTCCATGTTTGCCAGGCATTGGTATAGTCTCCCACGAAACAGCTATATCCGGGCCCTTTCAGAACTATCTTGCTGGCATATGCTATAGTGTCTATGTTTGGTGGCTGATTGTGGGATGGATCCCTGGCAGCCGCAGACATTGGGTCCAGCCTTTGGATTCAGCTTCACACATGATCTCTGTAACTCTTTCAATGTGTGCTTTGTTCTTAATTCTAGGAAGGGGTGACGCGTCCACATTTTGATCTTCCTTCTTCTTGAGTTTCATGTGTCTGGGCTAATATCCACATATCAGTGAGTACATGTTATGTGAGTTCTTTTGTGATTAGGTTACCTCACTCAGAATGATGGCCTCCAGATCTATCCGTTTGCCTAGAAATTTCATATATTTATTGTTTTTAATAGCTGAGTAGTACTCCATTGTGTAAATATACCAATTTTTTTGTATCCATTCCTCTGTTGAGGGACATCTGGGCTCTTTCCAGTTTCTGGCTATGATGAATAAGGCTGCTATGAACATAGTGGAACATGTGTCCTTGTTACCAGATGGAATATCTTCTGGATATATGCCCAGTAGAGGTATTGCAGGATCTTCCAGTAGTACTATGTCCAATTTTCTGAGGAACCACCAGACTGATTTCCAGAGTGGTTGAACCAGCTTGCATTCCCACCAACAATGGAGGAGTGTTCCCCTTTNACATGTGTCCTTGTTACCAGATGGAATATCTTCTGGATATATGCCCAGTAGAGGTATTGCAGGATCTTCCAGTAGTACTATGTCCAATTTTCTGAGGAACCACCAGACTGATTTCCAGAGTGGTTGAACCAGCTTGCATTCCCACCAACAATGGAGGAGTGTTCCCCTTTCTCCACATCCACGCCAGCATCTGTTGTCAACTGAATTTTTGATCTTAGCCATTCTTACTGGTGTGAGGTGGAATCTCAGGGTTGTTTTGATTTGCATTTCCCTAATGATTAAGGATGTTGAACATTTTTTCAGGTGCTTCTCAGCCATTAGGTATTCCTCAGTTGAGAATTCTTTGTTTAACTCTGTGCCCCACTATTTAAGGGGATATTTGATTTTCTGGTGTCCACCTTCTTGAGTTCTTTATATATATTGAATATCAGCCCCCTATCTGATTTAGGATTGGTAAAGATCCTTTCCCAATAGGTTGGTGGTCCTTTTGTCTTGTTGACAGTATCTTTTGTCTTACAGAAGCTTTGCAATTTTATGAGGTCCCATTTGTCAATTCTTGATCTTACAGCACAAGCCTTTGCTGTTTTGTTCAGAAATTTTTCCCCAGTGCCCATATCTTCGAGGCTTTTCGCCACTTTCTCCTCTATAAGTTTCAGTGTCTCTGGTTTTATGTGGAGGTCCTTCAACCACTTAGACTTGACCTTGGTAGAAGGAGATAAGAATGGATCAATTCCCAGTCTTCTACATGATAGCTGCCAGTTGTGCCAGCACCATTTGTTGAAAAGGCTGTCTTTTTTCCAGTGGATAGTTTTAGCTCCCTTGTCAAAGACCAGGTGACCATAGGTGTGTGGATTCATTTCTGGGTCTTCGATCCTATTCCATTGATCTACCTGTCTGTTGCTGTATCAGTACCATGCAGTTTTTGTTACGATTGCTCTGTAGTACAGCTTGAGGTCAGGCATGGTGATTCCACCAGAGGTTCTTTTATTGTTGAGAAGAGTTTGTGCTAGTCTAGGTTTTTTGTTATTCCAGATGAACTTGCTAATTGTCTTTTCTAGATCCTTGAAGAATTGAGTTGGAATTTTGATGGGGGATTGCATTGAATCTGTTGATAACTTTTGGCACAATAGCCATTTTTACTATATTGATTCGGCCAATCCATGAACATGGGAGATCCTTCCATCTTCTGAGATCTTCCTCAATTTCTTTCTTCAGAGACTTGAAGTTCTTGTCATACAAATCTTTCACTTCCTTTGTAAGAGTCACAGCAAGATATTTTATATTGTTAGTGACTATTGTGAAGGGTGATGTTTCCCTGCTCTCTTTCTCAGCCAGTTCATCCTTTGTATAGAGAAAGGTCATCGATTTGTTTGAGTTAATTCTATATCCAGCTACTGCACTGAAGTTGTTTATCAGGTTTAGGAGTTCTCTGGTGGAGTTTTTGGGATCACTTATATATACTATCATGTCATCTGCAAAAGGCGATAATTTGAGTTCTTCCTTTCCAATTAGTATCCCCTTGACCTCCTTTTGTTGTCGAATCGCTCTGGCTAGTACTTCAAGTACAATATTGAATAGGTAGGGAGAAAGTGGGCAGCCTTGTCTGGTCCCTAATTTTAGTGGGATTGCTTCCAGTTTCTCTCCATTTAGTTTGATGTTGGACACTGGTTTGCTGTAGATTGCTTTTATCATGTTTAGGTAAGGGCCTTGAATTCCTGATCTTTCCAAGACCTTTATCATGAATGGGTGTTGGATTTTGTCAAATGCTTTCTCAGCATCTAAGGTGATGATCATGTGGTTTTTATCTTTGAGTTTGTTTATATAGTGTATTACCTTGATGGATTTCTGTATATTAAACCATCCCTGCATTCCTGGGATGAAGCCTACTTGGTCATGATGGATGATCGTTTTGATGTGTTCTTGGATTCAGTTGGCGAGAATTTTGTTGAGTATTTTTGCATCGATATTCATAATGGAAATTGGTCTGAAGTTCTCTATCTTTGTTGTGTCTTTATGTGGTTTAGGTATCAGAGTAATTGTGGCTTCATAGAATGAATTGGGTAGTGTGCCTTCAGATTCTATTTTGTTGAATAGTTTGAGAAGAACTGGAACTAGGTCTTCTTTGAAGGACTGATAGAACTCTGCACTAAACCCATCTGGTCCTGGGCTTTTTTTAGTTGGAAGATTATTAATGACTGCTTCTATTTCTTTAGGAGATATAGGGCTGTTTAGGTCATTAATCTGATCCTGGTTTAACTTTGGAACTTGGTATCTGTCTAGAAAGTTATCCATTTCATCCAGATTTTCCAGTTTTTTTTAATATAACCTTTTGTAGAAGGATCTGATGGTGTTTTGAATTTCCTCAGGATCTGTTGTTATGTCTCCCTTTTCATTTCTGCTTTTGTTGATTCGGATGCTATCCCTGTGCCCTCTAGTGAGTCTTTCCAAGGGATTGTCTATCTTGTTGACTTTTTCAAAGAAGCAGCTCCTGGTTTGATTGATTCTTTGGATAGTTCTTTTTGTTTCCAGATGGTTGATATCACCCCTGACTTTGACTGTTTCCTGCCATCTACTCCTCTTAGGTGACTTTGCTTCCATTTGTTCTAGAGCTTGCAGATGTGCTGCCAAGCTACTGGTGTAAGCTCTCTCCATTTTTTTTTTTTTTGTAGGAACTCAGAGCTATGAGTTTACCTCTCAGGAATGCTTTCATTGTGTCCCATAAGTTTGGGTATGTTGTGGCTTCATTTTCATTAAACTCTAGAAAGTCTTTAATTTCTTTCTTTATTTCTTCCTTGACCAAGATATCATTGAGTAGAATATTGTTCAGTTTCCAAGTGAATGATGGTGTTCTGTTACTTATGTTGTTATTGAAGAGAAGCCTTAGTCCATGGTGATCTGATAGGATGCATGGGACAATTTCAATATTTTTGAATCTGTTGAGGGCTGTTTTGTGGCCAATTATGTGATCAGTTTTGGAGAAGGTGCCATGAGGTGCTGAGAAAAAGGTATATCCTTTTGTTTTAGGATGAAATATTCTGTAGATATCTGTTAAGTCCATTTGTTTCATAGCTTCCGTTAGATCAACTAAGTCTCTGTTTAGTTTCTGTTTCCAGGCTGTCATTTTTGTTTTTAGAGTTGGGATTCTGTTCTTGTGGCTATGTTCTTTTAGGTTTGTTGAAGGATTACTTTCTTGCTTTTACTAGGGCAGAGTTTCCGTCCTTGTATTGGTGTTTTTCTGTTATTATCCTTTGAAGGGCTTGATGCGTTGAAAGATATTGTGTGAATTTGAATTTGTCGTGGAAGTCTTTGGTTTCTCCGCCTATGGTAAATGAGAGTTTTGCTGGGTATAGTAGCCTGGGCTGGCATTTGTGTTCTCTTAGTGTCTGTATAATCTCTGTCCATGATCTTCTGGCTTTCATAGTCTCTGGTGAGAAGTCTGGAGTAATTCTGATAGGCCTGCCTTTATATATTACTTGACCTTTTTCCCTTACTGCTTTTAATATTCTGTCTTTATTTAGTGCATTTGTTGTTCTGATTATTATGTGTCGGGAGGAATTTCTTTTCTGGTCCAGCCTATTTGGAGTTCTGTAGGCTTCTTGTATGTTTATGGGCATCTCATTCTTTAGGTATTGAAAGTTCTCTTCTATAATTTTGTTGAAGATATTTGCTGGCCCTTTAGTTTGTGAGTCTTCCTTCTCATCTACTCCTATTATCCTTAAGTTTGTCTTCTCATTGCATCCTGGATTTCCTGGATATTTTGCGTTAGGATCTTTTTGCATTTAGCATTTTCTTTGATTGTTGTGTCTATGCTCCCTATCGAATCATCTGTGCCTCAGATTCTCTCCTCTATCTCTTGTATTCTGTTTTTGATGCTCATATCTATGGTTCCTGATTTTTTTCCTATGGTTTCTATCTCCAGGGTTATCACCTTTTGGTTTTTCTTAATTGTTTCAAGTTCCATTTTTAGGTCCTGGATGGCTTTGGTGAATTCCATTGCCTGTTTGGTATTATTTTCCTGTATCTCTCTAAGTTGTTTATCTGTGATTTCCTGCATTTCCTTCTTATAGTCCTCCATCATCATCATGACAAGTGACTTTATATCCATGTCCTGCTTTTCTGGTGTGCTGTTGTATCTAGGACTTGATGTGGTGGGTGAGTTTGGATCTGGTGATGCCACGTACCCTTGGATTCTGTTGCTTCTGTTCTTACACTTGCCTCCTGCCATCTCTGCCCAAGGAGACCTGGTGTTGGTGCAGACCAGAAAGGACCCGCTGTTCTGCCCTGGGCCTTTATCAATCTCCTGGCTGGTGTCTCAAGTTCCAAGATATTGGGCCAGAACAGAGGCTGTGTTCCCCTGCTCTTCTCAGGTCCTGAGATAGCTTGGGGAGTCCGGAAAGAGCCTAGGAGAGTGCCCAGCACCTGCGGCCCAAGCCCTGAGCTGGTGCAGGGTGGGCCAGACTGGACCGGAAGGGAGGGGCTGTTCTGCCCTGGGCCTCTATCAATCTCCCAGCTGGTGTCTCAGGATCCACAAGATTGGGCTGGAACAGAGGCTGTGTTCCTCTGCTCACTTGAGGTCCCTAAATAGCTTGGGGAGTCCCGAAAGAGCCTAGGAGAGTGCACAGTGCCTTCAGCCCAAGCCCTGAGTTCCCGATGTGATCTTAAAGTTCTGGGGTGTGGAGAGCACAGGACAGGCCCTAGCTGCGTCCCCTGGGCTCAGAGGAAAGATGGTGGGGTGGGGGTGCTCTGGCTGGGAGAGGCCCAGCCTCCGGTGGGGTGGAGTTCTTGGTTCCTGCCTCTGAGGGCAACCACTGCCCCACTGCTCCCCAAACCACTGCTGCACTCCACTCACGTGTAACCCCGATGTGATCTTAAAGTCCTGGGTTGTGGGGAGCACAGGACAGGCCCTAGCTGCGTCCGCTGGGCTCAGAGGAAAGATGGCCATTCTTGATGATTTTTATTTGATCTTTTGGCATCCTTGAGTTGGAAGCATAAATTTAGGAACCAACAGGTAAACTTCCATAGAAAGCTTCTCAAAATGTCACAAGCTTACCACTCATGATATGCTAAAGCAGCAAAGCCTCTAAAAGCAGACACCACACTTAAAAAAGGAAACAAACAAAAATCCTTCAATTTCAACCCAGGTGTCTCCCTTTAACCTGACTTCACTGTAACACAATCTTCTACATATGCCATTACCCACAAATCAGCAGAGGCTCAGTAAGAATTGACATCTGAGCTGCCCCTGGGCACACACAGGAGAGATGAACAGGCTTGGCATGAATCCTTTCCAGTTATGAAGTACTCATGAGTTACTAGAGAGGTGAATTGGTCAGTTTCTCTTATATTGATTTCCACCTACTGTTATGACTTCTGGTATGCCCACAATACAATATGCAATTTTGTTCTGCCCTATGAGAGATTTTGGAGTCTCTTTTATTCTTGCCCAGAAATATATGCCACTCAACATGCAATGAAATGATATATGAGTCATCTTTTACTCTGAATTACTACATGTAGCTCACAGGCAATACAGCAACAGTTGAAAGTTTCCCTGTAGGATATTACCTCATGCATATATTTAGAGCTCCCTGGCATGGGTCTTGGGTTTCATTTTTAAATGACTTCAGAGACCATTTTGGGAATATTGAAATGATTCTAATGATAGAATAACACTGGAGTCATATGTCCATATTCCAAGAAAGTTTGACCATTTATTGTATGCCTCACACTGAATTTGGTCTTGGACATGCACAAAATAACATTTGCACTGAACAGTATGGTATTCAGTGGTATATTGACAGAGGTGTGAATAGGAAGGATTTCCAATGAGAAATATTCATTTACTCCTGCACTTAGCATTTATATCTTTGCATTCAAATATTATGAAGGGTACGACAGAACTATCTCTTCTAAAGAACTAGCTCTAAGGAATACATGACATGGAAGGCAAGCAAAGACTATATAACCATACAATGAACAGAGGACAATTTAAATAAGTACAATGGAGTCCCATCACTGTGGAGCCGGTAGCACACTGTCAAGGAACAATGTTCAGATCTAAGGTTGTAGGTCTGAGTCTTATCTCAGCATTAGGCAAAGTTTACAAGTTTGGTGGACCAAAGATTTTCCATTACAATGAGGCAATTACATATACTATTATACATATACACAGTAGTTCCAGGAATTTTGTGGGTTATTTATATCATAAAATATAATATTTTATATTAATTAATGTTGTAAAAAATCCCCGCTGGTGGTATGACTAAATGTGGCCAATTCCATTGACATGCTCAAGAGGTGCTAGAAACCCCTCAGGAAAAGGAAATGCCACACCCTAGTGTATGCGCTCTTCTCTCCCATCCTATAAATTGCTGTGAAAGACAACATTTCATAGTTACAATTTTTTTTTTATGGAACATAGAAGTCCAGAACTTTTACTATGAGCTCTCTGAGATGTCTGATGATAAAATTTAGAGACTTAAACTTTAGGGATCATATAAAGATTAAAGATGAAATTTAAATTATGCCAAATAATATAATTGAAATATGGAAGGTGAAATATCACATGTTGGAAACTCTGAAATGTGTTCAGTCATTGAAAACTAAAGCTGAAATCTCTGCAACTGTTGTTCTTTTCTAACCTCTCACTGTTTCTCTGTCTTCAGTAAGTGTAATTAGAAAATTTTAAGCAAGGTGCTTTCAAATCTTGTGATAACTACTAACCTACTTGACACACTCTATCTCCTTGGGCAAAGTCATGTAAGTGTCTGGAGAAAATGCACAAAATTGAGACTGAGGGAATATATTCCCATATCATATTAGAAGTACTTAAATAACTAAAATTTAGAATCCATCCAATAATTTCAAGGAATGTCATCTGGTAGATGGTTAGCCCTTTGTTGCTAAAATCTTCTTGAAGGAAAGAGGCAACAGCCTGTAACTGATGTGACTCACATTAATGTATGTTTCTATCTAAACATTTCCCTACAGGTACATGAAGGGAAATGTACATGAAAAAAAAATGTGTGATTATCACTGATGGATGAGAAAGGAGATGGTGGATGAAGGCAATCTAATTACTAAGAAGGTCCTGGGACTCAATTAATTACAACTAAATCGAGGGAAAAACTATACTAGAGGTAATTTTTGCCCATTTGAATTTGATCTTGATAAAAGAAGTGCTTAAAAACAGAGCCTTCCATTAAAATTTCCAAAGACGCAAGATTCTATTGTGGTAAATATTATTTGGGGTAATTATTATTACCCTACCCTTGATCATATAGTTCCTCAATAAAAAGACACAAAGCCTTTATATTGACAATAAGCTTTAAAGCATTAAGGCTGGATAGATATCAGCCCTCTATGCTATTTTGCCTACTTCCCTGTCATTAACTCCAAGATATAACTATTTTGCCACATTTCATCTAAACTGCTCCTATTCCAACTGGCTGGCCTTCATCGGCATGTGCTCACAATTCACCTACCTAGTAGTACCTTCTTCCTTCTTTCTCCTCTCTTTCCCCCCAGGTCTGCTTCAGACCTGGCTCCTCAGCTTCTGGAACCAAAGCCCTGCCCACTGTCCACCTCTCTTCTGTTCAACTATTGGCTGCAGGCATCTTTATTAGCCAATTCCAAATAACTGAGGATCAGGCAGGACTAGGCAACGGCTGGTTGATGTGAGGATGTGAGGATCTGCTGCTTTGTGGTCTTGGAGCAACCAGATCTTAAGGTAGAGAATTAATCCACAAGATTCAGTGCAGATTAAATTGATTGATTAATTGGGAAATCCCCAAGAAGCTGTTTGTTTACAGGTAATTCCACACAATTCCACTAGAGATTAGAATATCCTGAAGAGACAGGTCCCCAGAGCTACTTGAGACCATCTAGCTCCTCTGCTCTTTAGAGGTCTTCCCCTTCCTCTAGGTCTATGCATGTTACAAACAAATGTTCCGCTGTGGTTCCTAGAGTTTTCCTGACCCAGCATTGGCTTCCGTCTTGATAAACCTGATCTCTTTGGTCAGCCACTACCTATCCTTTTTTTTTTTTTTCGGTTTTTCTGAGACAGGGTTTCTCTGTATAGCCCTGGCTGTCCTAGAACTCACTCTGTAGACCAGGTTGGCCTCTAGAAAGCAGCTTGGACCAACATGAAGCATGGTGCTAAAGGGATATCAAACAATAAGTCACCAGTAGTTAACCAGCATTTACTGATAACCTCCATGACAGAGTCCACTTACTTGAGAATGTAGTGTCTTTATTGCCTCAAGCCCTTCTTTAACCAGGGTTATTTCTCACTGTCTCTATTCTCTATTTGCCATCTATCTTCATCAAGTTAAAAGTAGGTTAGTAGGACATAGATTACATCTTATTATACCTGCACCTAAAATTCACTATTGTCTGTGACTACAGAAAAAATAATTCTATTCTCAAACTATCACACAAATTCCACCCACATTGGAAACCCTTCTCTTTGTTGAAACTGTCAGGTTTTCTCCAACTAGGGCAGTTGCTACAGTGAGAGATGCTATCCCTGAATTATCCACTAGGGCTCCATCTTTAACATGCTCTGCACTTCAGAAGGCTTTTCTGGTCACTCTTGCCTCCATGCCCTCCTGTGCATATTCCCCTTTCTTTCCATTTGCTTTTGCTGTAGCTCTTAGAGTCATTTGAAATGGTTCTGTTTATCTATACACTATCCGCTACCTCATCTGTCCCCACTCTTCCAGATGTAATGATGTCCTAAAAAAAGTAAGAGATTTTCTCATTCCCAGTGCCTAGAATGTTCTGCCAAGACCACATTGAAAGATGGCAGTTTCCACTGTGGAGCCCAGTCTGCACAGCATCTTCATTGTAACCAGCTTTTCTGCATCATTATCTCCACGCAAAGTAGCTCTACACAATATCCCTGGAAGCCATAGTGACTGCTTATTCTTCTGGAGAACAGACTATTTCACAAGTCTGGCTAGGGCTGTGCTTTGGATGTTCTGCTTGGTGAATTAAAGCATGGAAAGGAAACAGGTGAGTGGGCCCCTTCTTCTCTGCACTCTATGTTACAACTGCAGCCTCATAGCACAAGCCTGGAAAGCTTTGAGGCTGTTTCATCATTTGTTTGTTTGTTTTTAAATACTTTTAAGGGTGATCCAGTGGAGAAAAATAGTCCAGTAAGAATGATCCAATGGAGAAAGAAATAGATACACAAGACACATGATCCTGGAACACACACATCTACCTTGAGATTCTTGAAACCTCTTACCATATGGGAACCAAAGAGGCTTATGGGTAAGATCATAAACACAACTGTTTCTAGCTTCAGGTAGATATTAAAATGTAACAAATGGTTAGTCCTTGCTAACCTCTCTGAAACAAAGAGCCCACGCTTCTTCCATTCTTGTCATAATTCACATTAACATTCAGTTTTTCTGATGATTGGCCTAGGACATCAATCACACACACACACACACACACACACACTACCCGAGTAGACTGGAGAATATTTCTCTCATAAAACCCACTTATGAGAAGGACTCATGCTTTATAACTTACTGTAGGCTTAGCTACAATCTCTTCCTCGTTTCTTCTTCTTCTTCTTCTTCTTCTTCTTCTTCTTCTTCTTCTTCTTCTTCTTCTTCTTCTTCTTCTTCTCCTTCTCCTTCTCCTTCTCCTTCTCCTTCTCCTTCTCCTTCTTCTCCTCCTCTTCCTCCTTCTCCTCCTCCTTCTTCTCCTCCTCCTCGTCCTCCTCCTTCATCACCACCATCTGTAGATAGCATACTGTCTACTCTTTGGAAATAAATCAGTAGAGTTTTAGAATAGTATAAAACACTAAAAATTCTCTCAGCTCAGTATTTCCCAATGTATGTTAAACTGTGAAAAGAATGTTGATCAGTTTTCCTTGGAGGATTTTTGCAGCTAACTGAAGGTGCTTGAATGACATGTGAGCCAGGTACCTAATAGATCACATTTGCTCATGCAGTTAGCCAGTAAACCCTTTTCTAATGGAGTGGCTTACTGGATTAATGTTCCATGGGACACCAATTTTGGATATGCTTATCTAGTCTAGTTACATTTTAGTAAAACTGGCTGAAGCTAGAGACTGTTGTGTTTATGATCTTGCCCAAAACCTCTTGGGTTCCCATATGGTAAAAATTGTACCTTTTAGTAAAGAGGCTTTAAATAACTCAGAGCAGAGATATGTATTTCTTTCTCCATTGGATCATTCTATTTGGCTTTATTATTATTACAAACAAACAAAAACAAGTATCCAACAAGGAAGTGGATTAAGGTACACGTGATAAATTTTCTAGAAAACACTTGAACTAAAATTGTATGGAATATTAGATTATAACAAAGGAAATGCTGAAGCTGAGACTTTAGTGATGGTATACATTGACTGCCAATCAACTTTACAGGATCTAGAATCATCTAAGAGACAAGCTTTAAATATGCCTGTGTGGGAGTTTCCAGATTGGGTTAAACTGGATGGGAAGACCCCTATCAAATGTGATAGACCCCATCAAATCAATACATTCCCTGGGTTGGGATCCAGAATGTCACAAAACACGGAATGATACATGACTGAGTACCAGCATAGCATCTCCCTCTCTCTTTTTCTTTCCCTCTCCCCTTTCTTCTTGTCTCCATTTCTCCCTCTCCTTTCTGACAGTAAGTGCAATGTGACCAGCTGCTTCATTCTCCTTCTGTCCTTCCCCCCTGTCCTGATGGACTTATACTTGAACTGTGGCCATGTACTTGAGTACATGGCTCTAATTTGCTTTGTGTTGGGTATCTATCACAAGGATGTGAGCACAGATGAAAATTGAAGATGAGACTTTGGAAAGAATTGCCCAATAACACTGGAGAGACTCAGTAACTTCCTAATTTAGTAGCTGCCTAAAAGCAGGAGGAGAATGTTAGTAAGACATAAGATATCCATCAAAGTGTGGCAAAAAGAGTTGTAGGTCTAAAGCAGTTGCTTAGACTGTACTTTCTGAATACTGCCATGTCCTATCCTTTCCTGTAGTCTCTTGGGATTAAAGGTTTTGCTTTCACTGTCTTGCATAAAGGTGTCCAACAAACAGACTATTCTGTAAAATTAAAAATAAAAACTTTTGTTGATCTGACCGCACAGGCCATTGCTGTTCTGTTTAGGAATCTTTCCCCTGTGCCCATATCTTCGAGAGTTTTCCCAGCTTTCTCCTCTATAAATTTCAGTGTCTCTGGTTTTATGTGGAGGTCTTTGATCCACTTAGACTTAAGCTTTGTACAAGGGGATAAGAATGGGTCAATTCGCATTCTTCTACATGATAACTGCCAGTTGTGCCAGCACCATTTGTTGAAAATTCTGTCCTTTTTCCACTGGATGGTTTTAGCTCCCTTGTCAAAGATCAAGTGACCATAGGTGTGTGGGTTCATTTCTGGGTCTTCAATTATCTTGTTATTGCATCAGAAACTCTAGATATTGATTATGTATTTATTCATCCCACAAAATTTATTGGGCATCTCTTAGACACAAATATGCTAGAACTTGGCAACCCAAGTATAAATAGGCTAAATAGATTGTGGCTGTTATGGGATTCTAATGATTGGCTCAGACTGCATCAGGAGCCATGAGTGTGACTCGTGTTTCTCTTTAAAAATTAATATTTTATTTTCCCTGTACATTGGGTATGAGTATGATTTTGTGTGTGTGTGTGTGTGTGTGTGTGTGTGTGTGTGAAATGACTTTGGAAGAGGATATTCCCTGAGTATAACCTAGAAATACAGATGGTTGTGGGAAGTTGAATGTGGGTGCTGGAAACTGTCCTCGGGTCTTCTGGGATAATCATCAAGCACTCTTAACCTCTGAACCATCTCTCAAGCCCTCTGTTTTCTCCTCTAGCTGTCTTGTTGGAGAAAGACAGCAATTTTTATTTATACTATTCACTTAAAACTTTGTTCTCTGATAGTTCATCCAGTCAAGACAACAAGTGTGGCATTTGTCTACACTATCAGTGTCTCAGAAAGTCCATAGGTCCAGGCCCTGTCTCCGAAAATTCCTCTGAACAATGAGGAATGGTTAACAACAAACAAACAAACAAAAACAGAAAAAATAACAAGCACTTCAAACAGTAAAAACTCTTCTGGCATGTACCATTTGGTATTCTGGAGCCCAGTGTCTCTGAACCTGAGGACTATTGATCTACCTGATATTTCTCTCCAGGTTTTAATTAAATAACTGACATTTACAGAACATTTAACAGTATGTGTTTTAGTATGTGTATTCTAGTAATCACAAGTGCTTATGATAGAAACAATTATCACTATTATTATTCTCACTAGTATCTGTTTTTCTGGTATTAGTGTTAACATTAGCTTTATAAATGATAGGAAAATCACCATTAACTGGAGTGATCTGGTTGTCCCAAAAGAGAGCAATGTAGACTTGAATCTTGAAATGCCTCAAGTTTAAACTCACTTATATCTGATGAAACATTTTATGGTCACTCTTGATTTTTAAAGTCATTCTGTTATTAGACATGATTCAAATGATACTTATGGAGATTATGAAGAATATCCAAGATCATATACCTGATAAATACACAAGATTGGATATGAATTCAAGGCTGTATAATTCTAAATGTCATTCACTTTCAACAATCACAACAAGAACAATCCCTTTGGGAGCATGGATAAGTCAACAAATAGCAGGTTTGTTTTTTTTTTTATAAAGTGTAACACAGCATGCACCATTTGGGCAATGTACTGTTATTAATAGTTCACCTTGCCCTTTATGAGGTCCCAATCAACGAGTAAGTCACACAGGCTGATGAGCTACCGTGAATCTAACTAGAAGGGCAGGCATTTTTCTTACTAATATATAAAAAGAAATATGAAATATTGCAATCAATGAAACTCAAGGGCCTNGTAATCCCCTGCTAAGGTCAACAAATCTCCCTGGGAGAGAATTTCATCTCAGGGGCATTAATAATCTCCCAGACAGCATGATGCTTGTTAGAGCAAAGGTCAGAGGGCAGCGCAGCTGACTATCATCTTCTCTCTTACAAATATTGTGTAGAGATTCTAATTGAAGATGAGATAGGAAAGAGGAAATGATGAGGACTGAGCCCTGTCTGTTGGCCAGGTGCTCTTCTTACCTGACAAATATTTGTAAAGCTTCTTTGTTTCTAGATAGAGACTTAGGCAAAAGATATGCAAGACTGCCACCTTCAGAGAGAGAGAGAGAGAAAGAGAGAGTGTGTGTGTGTGTGTGTGTGTGCGCACGCGCACGTGCACACACGCGTGCGTGTGCGTGTGTGCAAATGCATGCACAGATAGGGAATGGAGTCAGTTATGGTAGGTAGAAATATACAACTAAAATTAGACTAAATCATCTATCCTTTTAGTAAAAGATTATTATTGAAAGGAGGAAAAAACAAGTGAGGAAAACACAAATTTCTAAGGAGAGAATAAAGTACAAAATTCAATGTCACACTAGATTATTAAGGTGGTAACACTTGAGCAGAGACTAAGAAAAGATGGGGAGATTAACTGTATATGGATAAGAAGATGACAGGAAGGGGGAACACGCAACAGAAAGGACTTACAGAGACTGTGCAGAGGCAGTGCATCTGGGTTATGTGAGAAACAGTGAGGATGCCAAGAAGGATAAATAAGAAAGAACAAGGGCAAGGTCAACAGCAGATAGATGGGGCCAGAAAGGAAATGGGTCATTCCACACAGGAAACTTTAGCTTTTATCCTGCATGAGAAGAAGTGTGACTTAGGATTGAGCAATAGGGTATCTAACCCAATGTTTTGAAGTATCATATGTGGATGCACAGTATCGTAAGACTGCTGCAACCACTAATGTTGAAGGATACAGTAGTTTGGAACAAGATAGGAAAGTGGAGCCTTGAAGAAGATGTGGGATGGGATTATATTTTAAGAGATGACACAACTTTTCTACATATTTTAAGTGCCAAATATGAAAAGAATTGAAAAGACAAACATGGCCCAAGAGGTATAGGTTTGAACATCTGGAAGTATAGTGTATATTGACACAGGTAGAGATACAATGGGCAATTTGGGGAAAAAAGGGAAAATTTTCATCTTTATATCTGGTTTGATATTTGATATTTGTTCAAGTAGATGTATCACAAGGGTCACTGTATATGTGATCTTAGTATTTAATGAACGTGTCCAAGATATGTTTCCCTTACATCATTTTATTCCATCTCTCCCTACACACACACACACACACACACACACACACACACACACACACACAGTCCATAAAGGTAGGCACTATTCCCTCTGGCTTATTTCAAAGTAATTCAGGCTCAGGCCTACTTCTGATCACATAATTTATGAAAAGATAAGACAGAATTTTACATTTGTGTTTGAAAGTAAATTCTTCAATAGAAATGTGTGCTCAATTGTTTCTGTTAGAACTGTCTATTAGATTCAGGTTTTAATAGCTAAAGTCAGATAGATAGACCTGAAAAGATATCTTGGTTAGGCATGGGGAGAGATGATGCTCTCAAAGATGCTGCAGCTGAAATGGGATCTTAGAAAAATGGAATCAGAATCATGTCAAAGGATGGGAGACCTGGTGAAAGAAAATACTAACAGCTAGTCATCCATGGTACAAGATGTATCCATGAGATAGTTTTCAACCAGTTCTCACCCGTGCTGTATTTTTATTTCAAATGGATTTAGTCAATTTTGTTTCCCAAAGTGTCTGCATTAAGCAAACTTTCCCAGGCAAAAAGGATCCCAATGATGCCTCAGGGGAAAAAAAATAGCATGCAAATCTTTCACAAGCTATTGAAGTTTGAGTTCTTAAGGACTGTCTTCTGAATTTAACCTTTGCAGCTCCAGCACCCTAAAAAGGACCTAGCACAGAATACATTTGTCTTAGTTAGGGTTTTACTAATGTGAAGAGACAACATGAGCAAGGAAACTTATAAGGATACCATTGAATTGGGACTGGCCTACAGGCTCAGAGGTTTAGCCCATTATTATCAAGGTAGAAAAATGGCAGCATCCAGGCAGGCATGGTGTGGAAGAGCGGATAGTCTACATCTTCATCTGAAGGCTGCTAGCAGAGTACTAGCTTCCAGGCAGCTAGGATGAGGGTCTTAGAGCCCATAACCACAGGGACACATGTAGTCCAAAAAGGCCACACCTACTCTAACAGGGCCACACCTTCTAATAGTGCTACTCCTTGGGCCAAGCATATACAAGCCATCACAACATTTAAGATGGACACATGGATGAATGGGTGGTTATAATGCTCTAAGGATCCCTGAGAAGGAACTTTCTAGAAGCAGAAAAATCTGAGTGAAATTAAGTACCCTGCACTCTGCTTTAATACAAAAGATAGCAGGTTTTTATGAGCATCTATTTGCAGATCTTTTTGTTAACTAGACAGGCCAAATTATATGCATTTATATCTCACATTGAAAGAAACAACTATCAGTATTCAAATTATTTGGCATATTAGGTTTTCCTTCCCTTCTTTTCAGTTTTCTTCTCATGTTTTACTGTTTCTTCTTTATACCTAAGTATGCATATTCTATACAAATCCCTCATACTTTGATAGTATCTTTCAAAGGACTATATTATTTTAAATAGTATTTTATGGGTGTGTATATGTGTACACATTACATTTTATTAGTCAAGGTAACCATGCTATTACATTTTAGTATAAGGCCATTTCACATGTTATCCAACTTTTTAAGCACAAAATTTCATATCTAATCAAGAATTCTGATCCAAGCTTTATGAATCAACTAAATAATGTGTCCCAAGGCATTGTTCCTTCATAAATCCCTCTTTACCCTTTAATAAAATGATAAGTTTCACATTCCAATATTATGCTCAAAGATTGAGAGACAAACACTCATTGCATATCTATCAGCTCAAGCAAAACACTGGGAGACACAAGAAGATAAAAGACGCAGTGTCCCTGCAAAAGTTAAATGGGCTTCCTACAGAGGACTTGTGAAGATGTTGAAACAGAAATAAATTCCAGAACATAATGGAAGAAGCAAGTGGGAAAATGCACAGGAAAAACTCTAACTGATCAAATCAATGTCCTAGAATCTGCTCCCTAAGAACAATAAGGAACGGTGGGTTGTTTGCTGCGTTCCTCTCCTGAGCTCATTTAGTACTAAACTACATTCCCTTTCTAGAGGATTTACCATGGTCAAATATAAAACCATGCCATCTCCCAAGCAAATGACACCTGTAAGAAGAATTCCCTCGTGTGTAATTTACCTTATCCTCTGGGAACAGAAATTGTATGCATGGACCGCTACAGGAAGTCAATGGTGTAAAAAAAAATCATTTAAAGATATGCTATTCAAAAAAACACAAGATATGTGCCAAATATACAACTTACACTAATGGAGGAGACAGATATATAAATCTACCCCATAAGTTTCCTAAAACTTAAGGGACTGTGTGCCACAGGCCAACAATAATTATGAAAGCATCAAGGACTCAAGAAATTATCTAAATAATTAGCTTAATACTACTATGTTCCAGAATTTGTGCTAGGTGCTCAGGGAGACAGTCAATTTTAATATAATATTCCCTTTGCCTATCTGCAGCATCTTTGGGACATCACAGAGATAATAGCCAGATAAAGAGGCAGTGATGTTACACAATAACTGCGTTAGTATATCAGTGGCAGGGTCCTGAAAGAAGCAGCTCTATTGACCTTTTATAGATCATGAAACCAAGGCTTGAAGAAACTGTGAATTTCCCAAGGGCTTACACAACCAGTGTGATAGTTTGAATGGGAAATGTCCCCCACAGGCTCGCATGCTTAATTACTGGTCACCACCTGTTGCTACCATTTGAGGAGGTATTGAAACCTTTTGGAGATCCATTCCAGCTGGCAGGTATAAGCCATAGGGCTATAGATGACTATATGCCTAGTTATCTGTTTCCATCTGTGAAATGAACCAGACACTTCATGTTCTAGATTTCACAGCTACAAGCCATTTGTTCCTAATGCTACACTTCTTCTGCCATGTTACACCTCTGGACTGTGATCCAAAATAAATTCTTCCTCCTATGAGTTGCCTCAGCAAGTATTCTGTCATGGGGATGAGAAAATGTACCCAATATGACCAGGAGAGGACAGATGTTCTGAGTCTAGGCAAGACCACTCTCAAAGATAAGCTCTCTCAGCAGTCTCCAGCAGTACAGTCTGTAAGTCTTTAGCCATGTACCCTGACTAACATGACCAATGAGGAGGGCTGGAGATGGCTCAGTGGTTAAGAGCACTGAGTGCTCTTCCAGAGGTCCGGAGTTCAATTCCCAGCAACCAGCAACCATCTGTTATGGGATCAAATACCCTCTTCTGGTGTATCTGTGGACAGCTACAGTG